>VZTT01071160.1:27854-66586 GCA_013400855.1 Buphagus erythrorhynchus
CCTCCCCGGCAGCGCTGCCAGCGCTGCCGCGGCTCTCCCGGCCCGGCGGTTCGGGCAGCGGGAGCCCGGGAGCGGTGCCGTGTCCCCCGCGCCGCCCGCTCGCCGTGCGGCTCTGGAGCATCCCCGCTCCCCCGCGGTTGCGTAACGCGCCCGTCCCACGCGTGGCTGGAGATACCGACCCCCCCCTGCTTTCTGCGGGTCAGTCTTTTCGCGTTCCTTCTTTTAAAGCAAACCCCCTCCCAAACCGCGTGTTTTCCCCCCCAAATTTTGATCTCCCTAGTTGCGGTCACTTCCTGGTCGTGTTTTTGTTTTTTTTTTTTCTGCACGGCTTCCCCCGTGGTTCATACATCGATCTGCCGCCCTTCAGAAGGGAGGGGTTGTGAACTCGCTAAACATAAACAGTGATCCGAAAAGAGCTTTAATGGTTATTAGATATTGTGATAATTCTTGAATAACGCCTTCACGTGGGGATGGCGTAAGAACCGAAGGAAAGGTTAAGAGTACAATTACAGTGGAAGTGATTTCTTGTCGGAATTACTTCCTCCAAGGCCTTACTCGAAACAATAAGCGTAGCTTTTAATTTCTTCAGTAAACCGAGGTTATTGACTTGTGCCATGCGGCTCCCAGTTGGAAAAATCTGCTTGGATCAGCCGGACAAGTGGGTCTAAGGCTCGTCCTGCGAGGTGCTTCGTACAACGCCCAGCAGCCGCGTGTGTCCCTGCTGTGTTTTTAAATAACCGGCTTGGATGGGGCTGTAAAGCTCAGCCCCAGCAGCCCGGAGCGTGTTGCGGGCTGTAAAAGCCGCCTGCGAGGCCGTGTAAGTACTCCGGGGGCTGGCCCTGCCCTGCTGGGCGCTGTCCTGGCCGTGCCACAGCGCTCAGCATCCAGTTTTGGTGGCTGGAGATATCCAGAGCTGTGGAACAGGCGAACGTGCGGCTCAGGCTCCAGCCGAGAGTCTTAATGAGTGTTTGCGTGGTGCTTCGTGTTTTCTCGGATGAAAGATTTTACATAATTGGCCATTATAATTGTCTGTCACCCCTAGAGAAGAGCCAAAAAAAACCCCTAAAAGGAAGCGTGGAGGTAGGTAGTTGTCTTAAAAGTCCACAATCTAAATGCCTGTAGGTTGTGAATGCTGATACTGGCGTGGAGACAGCAAAATGACTGAATAAAAAAAAGAGTTAATCTAATTCTGTCCTTGTTTTGAGCCATTTGATCAGCATCATTGGGACAAATGACATCCTGCTTGCATTTGAGTGGCTTGTTCTTCACTGCCCAGAATTCCTAGTGTGACTCTGGTTCTACTGATGTTAATGTTGGGGGTTTTTTTTTTTCTTCCCTTGAAATCTTAACTGGAAGCCTTTTACAGTGTTTTGATTCCTTTTTAATAAATGGCTAATCCCTTGCTGCAGGGGATGGGAGTGTTTTGAACGCAGCATTTTTGGGTCCTGAGGGGAGGGGGAAGGGAGCGCCTTGTGTTGCTTTCCAGCAGCCAGCCGCCTTCCCCCAGCCTGAGTGAAAGGGCCTTATTGACTGATTTTGAAGGTAACCTGCCCAATTCTCCTCTTACATGCTAAAACCCATAAATTTGCTGTAGCACAGAGCCTTTGAGGGGAAGAAATGGAATGTCAAGGAGCCTGGGCTTCATCACGAGCAGCCTGGTAACAAAGGCACTGTCTGTTAATTGCAAAGTGCTTATCAAAATCTCCCCTCCTAATGACAAAGTAACAATTTAATAGGTGTGAAAAAGTTGTGGGATTTGATTTAATATCACTGTCTTAAAATCATCCTGCATGCTCAGTATGACTAAGTTGTCGCTTTCATATTTAATTGGAGAGCGAACAGAGGCTGAGGAGAAAGCTGGGGATGTTTCACTTGCACTAAACGCTCTTTAAAATATTTTCTCCATTTGGAGAAGGATTGTGAGTTGCTTGTGAAGCGCTAAGCTGCAGCTGAGTGACTTACAGGTTATAAAACATCTTTCTGTGTCTCTTAAACGTGGAAGTTCATTTTGAAGCTTGTGCTGCGGGTGTTGTTCACAGAGTGGTGTGCAGCTCCCGTGTCAGGAAGGACTGTGGTTTTGGGGTGTGGAGGTGCCAGGTTAGGTTTGGGTGATGTGAAGGTGAGCACTGTGTAGTGCATGCACGATGCTGCCTGGGTAAGAACACTCCCTGAGGTTCCAGGTGTCAACACCTTCATCACGATGTGTTATTTTCACTTTTCAGTGCCCTGTAGCATAACCAAACCAGCATTTTGGTATAATCCTCACACAGAGGTTGTTGTATTCCCAGCAAACAGGGCATATTTCAGTATTCCTGTTGCAGGTTTGATACCAGGTTTCAGAGAAGAGAGCAGCTTTTCTTGGACCTGGTGGTTGAGCCTGTAAGAACTGATCCTAAACCTATAATGAAAGGACTGATCCTAAACCTATAATGAAAGATAACATAGCCTGGGAAGCATCTTTCTTGCCCTTGTCTGCTGAGATTTTTTTTGTCTCTTGTGGATTATTTGGTCATTGGATTTATCACTGGATGTTTCTATCCATAGATTTGAGCTTTTGAAGGAAATACTGGTTTAGGGAAAGTTCTGGGTTAGAGATCCTCTTCCCAGCTCTGTAAGCTCTGCAGGAAGGAGGGCACAGGAATGCTGCTTTGGTATGTCTGGCTGCTCCATTTTTATTTGTACCATATTTTACTCGCTTTGTTTTCCAAGCTATTTTGATTCTATTAACTTATTAAACTTAGAGTCTATGAAAGTCAGTGTGACAGTCTCTCTTTAATGTAGGAATGTTGTCCCTTTTCTTCCCAATGTCCTTTTTTCACCCCAAAAATATGAAACAGAGTAATTGTCCATAGTTCAGATTCTGCCTGTAATTGTGGGATTTGTGTTTGGAATTCACACTGTAGTTGTGGATTTAGTGTTTATTCCCCAAATAATTTTTCTTTTTTTCTTTCTTTGTTGTGGAAGCGGAATATCTGCTGTATCACTTGCTAATCCTGCTATGGCAGTTTTATGCCTAGAGCATAACTGGAGCTGTATTTACCACTGTAGGCATGGTGGTTGGTTTATTTAACTATTTTGGGTATCAAACACAGAGAAATTGCTGCAGGACTGTCTGATGTAGGTACAGGATGAGCATCAGTGGTACCATGACCTGGCTGTCCAGATTTGGGTGTCTGCAGCGTCATTGTAATGTGTGTCAGGGAGAGATGGATTAAATTTAGCTTGGGTGTGCCCCAACATGTTGCAGCTGCTCCTCCTGGTGCAGTACAGGGCTAATAGGAATGTTTACATAGATCACCTTCCTACACATCCCAGGTTCAACCACCTCTTTGGTAGCAAGTTGCTGCTGGGTAGCCAGATGACTGCTTAAAGCTGTTTGGAGAGTAGAAATACACTACAGAGGGGCGCATAAATGGCTGTTAATGAACTGTCAGCTTTAAAAAAAAAAATTAGAAATGGCTGACTGGTATCTTGGGGTGCAGAAAATAGTGCTGGGTTTTTCTTTCTGTGTGATTAAAAAATAATCCTGCTTTAGAAGCTGCTCTGTCTGCAGTTCACAGTGAAGTGATGGCATTTGGGTAGCAGGGAGGCAGAATTCCTGCCAGTTAAAATCTTGCTGTCCTAATGTGCCATTCCATGCAGTGCTTGGAAGCTGATATACAGTGTTCTTCTGCCTTGCAGCAAAACAACTAGTGATTAAAAATTCAGCAGATGCTGTGGTTCACTTAACTACTTGTTCTTGCATCATTCAGGTCATATCACACAATTAATGTTGCTAATGTTCAATCTAGCTTTTTTTTTTCACTCTTAAGAATGGAAATTATCTGAACTACCATGGGATTTACAGAACTGTTTTGGCAGGAATTGGGCTATGCAAAGTAAGTTATTCAGGACTGTTTTTGCCCTTCCCTTAACTTGGAGAATCTTCTTTTGATTTCAGAAATATTATTTGTTCATGCCAGACAGGGCTGTAATTTCTGCAGCTTTTCTGACTTTAAAAATCAAAGTGTTTTCTTTTGATTGCTTTGAGATAAATGAGACTCCCTAGATGAGAAGGAAGAGGGGGAGAGCACGATAGGTGTAAGTGCTTGCTTTCTTACTTAAACTCTGTGTTTCATTTGGCCTCAGAAGTATTTTTGTAAGAGAATTCTCATTTTGTTGCAGGCAGGGTTTCTGCTGCTTTCAGTACATCCACTTTTAACTTGCACAGTTTTGGTTAATAGTATTCAATCCAGGGTGTCACTTACTTGATGTTGAAATTAGCAATAAACTTTACCTTCCCCTCCCTATGTTTGTTTAATTATGTAAGTTTTGGGTTCTTTTTGTAACACACACAGATTCTAGAAATCTTTTCTGAGCTGCCTGAAAGTAATATTCATGTAGGAAGAGACTTGTAGTTTGTTTTTACTTCTTGTACCAGTTTTCTGCTTGGAAGCTAGTGTTTATGAAGAAGCTTATCCACTCTCTTTGTGATCAGTGCAGTAGCTTGGTTTTGGTTGCCTTCCCTGCACCTTCTCAAGACTCTCCTGCTGCTGCTGCAGTGGGAGATGCTCTTGGGTGGTGCCCCCTAAACTGGATGGGTGTGTTGATATGAACCTTCATGGCTTGTGCTGTTCTAAGAAAGATAAAATGCAGCCTGACAACACAGAAAAATTGCTGGGTATTTCAGTGTCTTTGAGGGGAACTTGCTGTGATGGGGCAGCTCTGGGCTCCAGAGCTTGAGAAATTAAATTGAGGATATGGAACACAGATGGAGTATTTTGGTCAAGGGCACACAGGAGGTTCAGCCCTCGCTGGAGAGCTGCAGGCTGAGGGGAAGGTTGTGTCTTTTTAAGTGTGAAGCAAGGGGCAAATCCATAATAAGAATGGAAAAGGTGAATTGTATCACACAGTATATGATGGGTATGCCTGTGAGCCAGATTTTGGAGAAGTAATGGGCAAACCCAGGAGCCTTTGCTGACACATGTTGTTTGGACTTGCAGTTTGGGTGACTTTTTGTGATCTGTCAATTAGCACATCAAGAGGATGTATTTTTAGTCAAGGCAGACATTTTTCTTTGGAAAACCTGTTTGGACTATTAACTCTAAATGTACTTTGAGAGAACTTGTCTCAACCAAGTTGTCAGCAATCAGTTTGAAAAATGAAGTCTTAAATATGTAAACCCTCCCCCAGCCTCTTCAGTGTCCTGTTCAGAATGATGGAAAAGGATTCAGGCTGGCTTTTGCATATTCCTGCTTCCATGAATGCAATATCCAATGTGCTCTACTTGCAGAATTGATATTCAGGATAATATGTTTAATCTTCAATTGCAAAAAAATAGCTTCACACATAGCTAATTCCATCTGCTGGAGAAATAAGAGCGAGGTTAACTTCATCACTTATTTGGGACCTGCTTTTTGCTGTGCTAATTACTATGTATGAACTTTGGAAATTTGCATAATTTTTTGGCAAACCTAAGCGGCAGCCATTTAATTTAGAATTTTTATTAACTTTAAAGATCCCTAGCAACTCCTAAGCTGCTTCTGGTTCATTTTGTGGTTTTGGTGTTTTACAGGGTTTGATTCTGAAAGCTTCAGTGGCTTCTTTTTTTCTTTTCCTTGCAATGACTTTACATAACCAACAGCAGCTTGCTGCCATTTCCAGTAACTTTCAACCTGCAGTGTGACACAGAATTCCTTCTGTCATTCAGATAAAAAAAGTGTTGAAGTTAAGTTATTGTAAAAAAAAAAAATTCCAAAAAAGTAAAATTAGAAGGTGGGTTTGGTTGCTCTTCTGCAGTGTGAGAAGAGCACTTCAAATATTTTAAGAGTAGATGCATTTCCAAAAGTAACCTTGGGGAAACTGGGGCATGTCAAGTCTGGTCCTAATTCTGGTAAAAGCTGGTCTTATGATGTGAATTTTTAAGCTCCAAAGACTTTGTAAGTAAATTAATCGTTGCAGATAGCTACTAAATGTTCTTTCTTACTCCAAGGCTGTATTTTGACACATTTTCAGCTTCCCAAGGTGTCTAGCCATGCCTTTTCCACTTCGTTTGCATTTGTTTTTGTGACCTCCACCTTTCACTGATTTTGCTGGTTGGCAGTCAGTGGAGGCAGATAATCTGTAAAATATTGAAGCAGTTGGAATTTTATAGCAAAAAATACTGTCTGCTTTATTGGAATGCTGTCATTTGGAGTCAGCTGTTACATGCTGATTTTCTTTTGGAGGCAATAGACTGGAATAATTTTACAATTTGAGTTATTCGTGCCCACTTTCTGTCTCAGTATCATCAGAAACTTCCTATGTTGCTCTGTGCAGTTGCACTCTCAAGTCTTTGTCCCTCTTTTCTCATCCCTCTTGCTTTGTTGGCCATTTAAAAATGCAGTTTCTTCCTCAGGATGAACGGGGTTATATTGCCAGACTCTTTAATTCCTCTCTAACTGGCAGAAAGCCAAGCATAAAATCTTCTTCATAAGTCACCCTAGAGGTTTCTTTGTATGTGCTATTATTTTCTTTGCGTGCTAACATCACTGAAAATACTTTTTCTTTTTTTTTTTTTCCTCCCCCCAAGTCTAGACCAGGCATAATTATGTTCGTGTGTATTTGTAGGCTTGGGTGTTGCCACGCTGCAGCCCAGCGAGCAATTTGAAGTCCTTGGGCAGTTTAAGACCAAAATTTCTTGTAGCATCAAAGGCAGCACTATCCCTTCTGCATCTAGGGAGGTGAAGTAATTTTCTGGTGTATCTGAACTTCAAAGACGAGCTCATGGCCTGTGCCTGTGGTCTGGCTTTCTGAGATGTGTCATACTGGAGGCTATATTTTAAAAAAAGAGTTTGGACCCTGGGTTCAAGCAGGACTTGTGCATCAGTGATGGTGACTTGTGTTGGATTGTGGATTATGTTCATGTGCTTCTAGAGCACCCCAGTTCTCTTTTATTTATGAAACTCTTCATTGAGGTCTTTGTTCTGAGCTTCACCTTTATTGCAGTCTAAAAATCCTTTCCATCATGAAGCCTTTGCTCTTGTGTTGGGTCTCTTAATGTTTTTATGTCTTTAGAGCTTCTGTGCTTCCTCCCACCCTGACTCCTGAGGTTGAGACAAGTTCCCTGTAAATGTACATGCAAAACTACCTCTTTTTCTCCTGCTAAAAGGCAGCTCTTGCTTTGCCATGATTGATGTCTACTGTGATTTTTCCTATTCATTTCCCTTCCTGACCTCCTGCACTTGTCCTGATGCTGGGGAGAGGAGGATTCACTGCTAAACAATGAGGGCATGCAAGGCATGGTACCTTGAGACAAGTGTCAGGCACTTGGTAAGGGAATTCTAAAAAAAACTCCAGCCTTAAGGAAATCTCATTGCCTGAAAATGGGTTTATACACCTCAATTTAACCATCAGGGCACCTGCCAGCAGGTGTGGGACAAACTGTTAGTTCCTTGCATTTTTAAACTTAATTTCCTCTCTAAAAAAGGATGACACTCTACCACTTTTTTTTAATGAGGTAACTTTATCTTAATAAACAGATGAATGAAGTGATGCAAAGAGTGCTTGTTTTTTGGGGCTGAAATCTCTGTGAATCTGCTGCTGCTTCTGAAACTGGGGCTGTGGGAGGATTAGTGATAGCAATGAATCCATCTTCCATGGTGTTAAGGAAAAAAAAAAAGTCCCTGTACTTCTCTTAAAGTGCTTATGGAATTTTTTTAGATGCAGTAGGACTGCAGATGTAGTCATATTAAAATATGAATCAACTCACTTCGAATTGGTCTCGCAGCAGAAGGAGTTGGAGACGTGACTTTGGTACAAGTTCCTGGGAATTCTCTTTTTAATGCAGCTTTGCAGCCTGTGCTGTGTGGATGGGAGCCCAGAGCAATCTGAGTCATGCTTCCTCCATGGAGAGGACATGGGATGTCACCAGCAGTGGACTAAACCAGTTTTTCTAATGANATTTCTTGTAGCATCAAAGGCAGCACTATCCCTTCTGCATCTAGGGAGGTGAAGTAATTTTCTGGTGTATCTGAACTTCAAAGACGAGCTCATGGCCTGTGCCTGTGGTCTGGCTTTCTGAGATGTGTCATACTGGAGGCTATATTTTAAAAAAAGAGTTTGGACCCTGGGTTCAAGCAGGACTTGTGCATCAGTGATGGTGACTTGTGTTGGATTGTGGATTATGTTCATGTGCTTCTAGAGCACCCCAGTTCTCTTTTATTTATGAAACTCTTCATTGAGGTCTTTGTTTTGAGCTTCACCTTTATTGCAAAATCTAAAAATCCTTTCCATCATGAAGCCTTTGCTCTTGTGTTGGGTCTCTTAATGTTTTTATGTCTTTAGAGCTTCTGTGCTTCCTCCCACCCTGACTCCTGAGGTTGAGACAAGTTCCCTGTAAATGTACATGCAAAACTACCTCTTTTTCTCCTGCTAAAAGGCAGCTCTTGCTTTGCCATGATTGATGTCTACTGTGATTTTTCCTATTCATTTCCCTTCCTGACCTCCTGCACTTGTCCTGGTGCTGGGGAGAGGAGGATTCACTGCTAAACAATGAGGGCATGCAAGGCACGGTACCTTGAGACAAGTGTCAGGCACTTGGTAAGGGAATTCTAAAAAAAAACTCCACCCTTAAGGAAATCTCATTGCCTGAAAATGGGTTTATACACCTCAATTTAACCATCAGGGCACCTGCCAGCAGGTGTGGGACAAACTGTTAGTTCCTTGCATTTTTAAACTTAATTTCCTCTCTAAAAAAGGATGACACTCTACCACTTTTTTTTAATGAGGTAACTTTATCTTAATAAACAGATGAATGAAGTGATGCAAAGAGTGCTTGTTTTTTGGGGCTGAAATCTCTGTGAATCTGCTGCTGCTTCTGAAACTGGGGCTGTGGGAGGATTAGTGATAGCAATGAATTCATCTTCCATGGTGTTAAGGAAAAAAAAAAGTCCCTGTACTTCTCTTAAAGTGCTTATGGAATTTTTTTAGATGCAGTAGGACTGCAGATGTAGTCATATTAAAATATGAATCAACTCACTTCGAATTGGTCTCGCAGCAGAAGGAGTTGGAGACGTGACTTTGGTACAAGTTCCTGGGAATTCTCTTTTTAATGCAGCTTTGCAGCCTGTGCTGTGGATGGGAGCCCAGAGCAATCTGAGTCATGCTTCCTCCATGGAGAGGACATGGGATGCCACCAGCAGTGGACTAAACCAGTTTTTCTAATGATTGCTTTGTTCAGCTTTAACTACTTATGGGATTGTTAAGATGGTGTCAGCTGATGTGTCAGCTGGAGGCCATGGGGTAAATTGTAGGATAAAGAGCAGTAGTTTACATACCTTTTTAGCAAATGTCTCTGCAGCATTCTGCACACTCTTCTTGCCTTAAAAGGGTTTTTTTTAAGCCCTTTTTCCTCGTTTGGATCAGTAGATGTATGGAGCAAGGAAAGGGTTGTGTATGGATTTTGTGAGGTTTACACTGCTTCATCCCTGACCTGACTGAGTCCAACAAAGTGAAGGCACCAGTGCATCCTGCAGGGATGGCCCATTTTCTTTGGGAAAATGTTTTTAAGAAATTAGGAAAATGTCAAGGAACAATTAAAAACTGAGTGAAATTCACTCAACTGAGTGAATTCACAGAGTGAAAATTGTTGCATTTCTAGTGGACCTATACAGAGCAAGTTTGTTGATGTTGCTTTAATGGTGGTTGTAAGGTTATTTTAATTTAATATTCATATTTTTATTTTATTTTAAGGATTTGGGGAATGCCCCTTATCCCCTAGCTCTCCCCTGTGTTCCCTGGGTCACAGATAGTGACTTTACTGGGATATATGTAAGGCAGAGGCTGCTGAGAGAAGCCTTGTCTTTAATTAGTGCAACGGGTATCAGTGGGGTGGAGGGGAAGGGATGAGTGAGCTTTGGAGCCTGAATAAATGTCAGATTGTATTTTCTCAGAATTGCAGTTTGGAATCAGGGGTTCACTGAGTTTCCATTTGGCTGTGGGCTGTCTGGGGCCTTTTTGCATCTTCCATCTCTTAGCTGCAGTTATGGGAAAGCTGCATATACCACTTTAGAGACATAAAGCACAGCTCTTTAGGGGAAGGAAGGGTAAATGAACCAGGTAAAATGAGCCAGGCTGGAGTCAGTAAAACTACCCAGAGTGCCAGTAAGTGATACCTGTATCCTAAGTTTAATATATTCACTTCCCAGTGGCCATGCCCAGGAGGATTAGTGAGAGATGCTTTAACCTAAAGCTACTAGGAACAGCAGTGCTTTTTTTTTTTTCTCCCCTCTCAAAAGTGGTTTGCTTTTCCTAAAATAGCTAAATGCAGGCATGTTAAGCTTAATATATATGTGTGTGGGTACCTGAGAAACATCCCATTAGGTAACCCTGTAACTTTCTCCTGGGGAGATGCTGAGAATATCACCTTTGCTGCCAGTCAGGACCAAGCCAGGCTTGTTAGCAGCTTGTAAGTGACAGCCCTACTTTGCTTTGTGGGTATTTTAAGTGGTGAGGGTAGCAGAGCTCCAGGGAGAGGCGATAACGTCTGTGCTGGTTTTCTTCTTCATAGGGGGGTGGCAGAGGAGGAGGAGATAGGACTAATTGCATACCTTCCAATTCCAGTTACTTCATTACAGAATAATCATTGGAGCAGCCCTGCAATCTGTTCTGATAGCAGATAAGTGGTGTGGCTCGAAGCACTTCAATCTAAACAAAACTTAAGTGCTTTTTCCCTGGAGTGAAACTGTAATTTCGTTATGTGAATGTTAGCCAGGACAAAGTTGTTTTTGCAGCTGTCATGATGATTCTCTGGGCTTTGTGTTAGAGGTATGTCCCCAGTGTACGTAGCAAAAATATCCTAAAGTGCTGCATTCCCTTACCTGGAAGCTTCAGTTGAAGGCTCTCCAAATGTTTGCCAGGTGAAGATCTGTTTAGCTTTGACGTTAGATGTCTCAGAGGGTTTAGATATAAACCAGTGAAGGCTTGGATTCTATTCCTTTCCATAGCAATACATGTTAATTAGCTTCTCTGTCTGCATTAGACCCTGGAATAGTCAAGTGAAAGAGCCTGAGCACATCTCTGCTGCTTCAGAATATGAGTCCCCGTGGTGAGGGTGGTCACATTGAAGCATTGCCTCATTTTGGTTCTCTGGTGTAGAAATGGTGTTAAATTCAACCCATGTGATGCAAAAGAGAATTATCAGACAGAGCTTGGCAGAGAGATTTTGCCTTTCTTTGAAATGGGGTAAAAGTGAATTTGTACTCCAGGCTGAACCCTGGGAAATCATAAAATCTCAGAATGTTTAGGGTGGGAAGGACCTTCAAGCCCATCTCATTCCAACTCCCTCCCATGGGCAGGGTCACCTTCCACTATCCTAGGTTGTTCCAAGCCCTGTCCGGTCTCACTTTGGACACTTCCAGGGATCCAGGGGCAGCCGCAGCTTCTCTGGACACCCTGTACCAGGGCCTCCTAAAATACCTGGAACTGCTGTTGATGGTGATGACTTTAAGGTACCAATTTGAGGCCACAAGAGCACCCCAGACAAGTGCCTGGACTTTGCACAGTGCAGTACTGGCCAAACCTTAAACTCTCTTCAGGCTCATTTTTTCTGGACTGCCACAGAACCATTAAATCTGATCCATTCCTAAAAAGACAGCTGACTGTGCAATGTGAGCCACATAAAATTCTTTGTCTCTGCTTTGGACTTGAATGGAAAAGTAGTTTGTTTTCCCATTAAATTGACCTCAACTGTCACTGCCCCAAAGGGGGTCTGTTCTTGCAGGCTCTGCTTGGCCAGGAGGCAGAGTGTGCTTGGCTCTCCCTGTGTTTTGCTGCAAGCCTGCTAACTCACTCCAGGACAATGGGAGGATAGTAATGCACCAAGGCAGGTATTTGTTAGCAGGTTAAATGCTTTGGGAAAGAAAATGTAATATACTTTGTAAAAGTTCATAGTCTTGTAAGTTCAGGCTTGGTTGTGTTGGTTGTAACTTGGCTGATAGGATTGATTGTGTAGATCCAACTGCAGCATTAAGCTCTGGGAATAAACAAGGTGAGGTGGTGTGAATTTTAAAGGAACAAAGAGTACAAGGCCCCCTTAACTGAGGCTTACATTTTTAGGGTGGCTTTCAGAGGGAAAGGCCCAAACACACTTTGCAAACAAACTTGTGCATTGTGTACTGTAGTGGATCCATGCTTTCATAAGAGCAGTGTTATTTAATGAGATGAACTGCATCACCTTATTTTTTAAAAGAGCTATTTATTTATTTGTGTTTGGGGGAAATAATTTTTTTTTCCTGAGAGTCTGTAGCTGATCAGACTCCTGCATCCCTTTCTAGCCACTGATGTTGCAGGGACAGGAGGGTGGAAGGTTGAATTGGGTATTGCCTAAATAAAAATGAGGAGTGTTTGAAGTGTCCAAACTTCAAGCCTGGAGTGTTACCTGACCCCCACCTGCTGGGGATGTTGACTCACTGTACTCTTTGCTCACGGTTTGTTTAGGAGAAAGTTTTAGGATGTGAGTCTCATGTGGGAGCACAGGTGCCATGCTGTCTTTTTTAGAGGTTGGATGCCTTAACTTTGTAGGGAAAAGAAGCCAAAAAATGGGCTGTGATATCTTTCATGCTGCTCCAAGGGTAATCCAGGTGGAAAGGGACTCGCCTATGGACAGGAGGTTCAGCTGGGTAGTCAGGAAGCATCAGCACAGCACAGCTCCTTCCTGTGAGTGGGCAAAGTTCCTCTCCCTGTAAACACCATCACATACACCCAGCCTTGGCTCTTCTCTGGCTTCTGTTTGCCTTTTATTGGTCCTAGAGTGCCTCAGTGCTTCCTTCCTGTCTTCCTGGTGTTTGGCTCAGGGCTTTGATGGCCCCTCTGATGTTGGAATCAGCACATGGGAGCAGGTGGGTACTTGGTGAATGTCCATGGGATTACACTGGTGTGTTTATGACCTGGGATGGCTGCACTGGGACTTCTCACATGCTTCCATATCCAGTCCTTAGTTACCATCCATCTTCACTGCAGAAAATGAATTGAAGGCAAATTGTTACTGGAGACTTTTCTAGGGAAAAAGTTTTTAATGAGTACCTGAAGGGCCACAATCCTATGGATTGTGTGTGGTGTCATGTAGCTGTGAGCAGGTTTTCCTCATTGCAGAAGCTGGATTGATTCCTCAGGGCTGGATAGCATCTGATTTTTATATGATGGAGGGGGAAAAGCTGTCTGACTTTAATCTGAATTTACTAGGTACTTAATAAGAAAGACCTCTGCCCTCAGTGACTTGCTCAGCCTATGTTGTGTTGCAGGAGCTCCATGGAGATGAAGCCTGCTGGCTTTATTTTGCTCTGAAATCCATTTGGCTCAAAGTTGCTTCCAGAATCTCATCTTCCCTGGTACTTCAGACTTGTGACTGGGTAACCTGCTGAGTGTTAAGGGTTGTGGCAAAGCCTGGGTGCTTTGATGGCTGAGAGGTGACACCAGCAAGTGGAACTTGTCCTTCAGGTGACAGGCAGAGGTACATTTCTGAGAGCTGCGTGTTTCTGCCTGTCTCATCCCTTTATAATCTGCAATTTATGTTAAAAAGTAGAGGGATTGAAGTTGTTTTCTGTGCAGTTGTGGTCCGTGGGAGCAGTTGGCTGTCGTGGTGTTTGGCCCTGGAGCTGCCTTGTTGGCCGATTGTGTAAGCAGGCGAAGGTATTTGCAGCAGTCACTTGGAAACTGGAGTAATTCAAGTCCTGATCAAGCTCAGGCTCAAACAGGTTGTGGAATTTATTTATACAACACCACTGGGGTGTGTGACACTGCAGAGCCAAACAAACAGTGGTTCTCAGCCCTGAGGCTTGTGTTGGGTATTAGATAACGAGGGATGGGGTAATTACAGCCAGGGACATGGGTGGAGGGGGTAGAAGTGGGTGAGGGCTACATCCGTGTGGAGAACATGAAATGTGCCTTGATAATGGCAATGTTAAGAAACTCTGGGTGCGTCTGGGGTTATGGGAAGGCTGGAGGTCAGCTCTGCAGAAGGAAGTGTTGACTGAGTTATTGGAGATGCGTGGATTAATAAGGGAAAGCGGAAGGAGGCAAAATGAACCCAGCCAAGCGTACGGGGAGGGGCTGGGTTACACAGAGACTGACGTACAACAGCAGTGGCACTCCAGGGGCTTGAGGAATTTGGGTCAGAGCAGCCCCTGAGAATCCACACCCAGACCCCAAAACGTGTGCTTGGTGGGAACAGAGGAGCAGGTAAAGAAAGGGGTCTGCTGTGGCTTCTGGGGGCTTTGTGGTCCCTCCTCTCTGTCTGTGCTCCCTGGGCTCTCGTGGTGCCAAATTGGCTTCTGCCCACCCCCTGCAGTTTTGCTGGGCTGTTTTTGGGGTGCAGTTGATCAGTCAGCACTGAAGACCTCGAATTGGTGGTTCTCCACGTCAGCAGTGCGTGGGTTGTTCCCATGTGCCCTTTGCTCTGGGCAAACTGGATCTTTCGGGTTTTAGGAGCTGGGTAGTGGTTGTTAACACCGTTACTGTGGCACTAATTTCCTTTTTCCTTCCCTTTTGCTCTTCAGAAATGCCATTCTCGTGAGTGTGCAAGGAACCTACAGAACTGTAATGTCTAACCCTACATGGAATAACAACTCTTGGAAGGTACCACCCTTTTTTTTAACTACATGACTTTGTTACAGGTTGGGTTAATGATGCACTGATCTTTGCTTCAAAGCTTGAAATTGAAGAACTGTGTCTTATGTAATGCTGTCCCTTTGAGAGGGCTGACAGTGCTGTGATCCTCCAGTCTCTGATTTCCAGAAAAACTGGGTGCAACCTAACACTTGGTTTGGGGTGCTGAGGGGCCATCCCTGTTTCTCTGTGGATGATGTCTTTAGGCAGCTCTGGTGTTGCCTTAGGAACAGATGGTAGTTTCTATTCAGAGAGCTGAACTAAGCTTTCTTCATACTTGGTGGCCATCCTTGGAAACATATTGCCCTTCTTTTTAGTGATGCATGATGCCTGTTTCTTCAATTCAGTGACCTTCTGGATTTTCTTTCTTGAGGCTTCTAGGCATATTTATGAAGAATATAGTGATGAAGTGCAGTTACACTTTAACATTTAGATTGAAATGTCTTTGGCTGTTTGTGCTGCATTAACCAGCTCTCAGGCGTTGGCTTGTTCTGCTGTCTGATCCCGCAGTGATGCCATAATACTGAATTTTGGACTGCCCTGTGCATTGCCATGGCAACAGACTGATGTCACACGCTCAAGGACATGACTTCAGTGCACGATCATGCAGAGGCACAATCAGATTTGTGGAGGAGAAAGCTGACTAATGCACATCTCAAAAGCAAACAAGGGGAATGCAGGTTACAGCTGACCAACCAAGGTGCCTCAGTGTGAAAATTCCCCGCTTAGAGGAGGGGCTGGTTCTGTCTCTAAGACAGGAACAGTTGTCTTGATGAGCTCCTCTTCACCATGGAGAAGCCCATGACTTGCAGGTGTCCTTTATCTTTAAAACAGGTGGTGGAAAAAATCATTGTTTCAGGGGTGGGGAAATGCTTGCTGCTTTCAGAGTTTTGAACGGGCACTGCTTTCTTTTAGTTTTAAAGAACCTCTCAGTGGTCTTGTAAGCACCCTGAGAACACTCTGACTTGCTTAATGTTGTTCAAACAGTTTAATTGGTTTTCCAAAGCTTTTATTTTATCCATAACATTGGAAGGTGAAAGGGGAACTCCGCATCTGCATTATGGTCACATTTTCCTATATCCTATTAGCAGATTCCAAGATTGTTTAATGTGATCTCCACCCATTTCATTTGGCTGCAACCTTTGCTCCCATGAAAACAAGGCTGATTGTTCTGAATTGCTGTGTGTATGTGCTTTGGCACGGCATGAAGGTACCTATAATAACACAACCATTGTCTGGAAAAAAAGGCAGTTTGCAGTAATAACTACAAATAAAAGGGTGCAGTCCAGGGGCAAGACAGATAATGGTCGTTTTCCCACCCATTGCACAGGGCAGATTCTCAAACATGGTCACCCCTCAGCATGACAGGGCTGTGGGCTTTAGCCTGAGATGTGAATACTGGGAATAAGGGACTGAAATTTGCACGTTGTTCCAAGTTTCTCTTTCCTGGCTGCGGTTCCATTGCTCATATCTACGGATGGGGAGACTGAATGACTTTTGCACAATGCAGTGTTTTATTTGCATGCTGTGAGCAGTTTAACAAGTGTGTGTGTGTGCTAAATGAAGCATTCCCACTTTCAGTGAGCAGCTGATGCACCCTTTAAAAAAAATATTTAAAAAAGTGCCTTTAGGTTGAACAGTGGGGTTTTGAGGGGTGACATTGTGCTGTGTGCTCGAGCGGATGGTGGGTTGTGCCAAGCCTGAATGTTAACTAGAAATGCTGTGACATGCAGCAAATAACCAACTCACACTCCTTGGTGCTAAAGTAATTTTTGCTCATCTCTGTGCTTTGTGGCATAAAAGCTGTTACAGTGCAAGATTTGGAAGTAACGTAATTGTTTTAAATGCTCAGTGTCACAGGAATTTAGGGTATTTAACAGAAACTGGCATTTCTTGTAACAGTTTGGTTGCCTCCCAGGACAGGAAGCTGTGGAGTGTTAAAAAAGAGGCAGGGAAGGGGTTTAACAACCCTCTCTGTAAATCATGATGCTTGAATTCAGATCCTGGCCTTGAGCTGAAAGGACTGGAAGCTCTGCGAGTCCCAGTGATTCAAGCTGCTCTGCAGAGAACAAGAAGATAATGGTGATGGACTATCAAGAAGGCAGCCTTGCTGAAAAGAGAGGCTTTGTGATAGGGTCTAGGGGAAGGAAGTCTGGAGAACTCAGAAAAGGAACAGATGTTTCTGGTGGTGGGGAAAAACTTAACTATCCCTGTAGTTTGCTCTTGCAGCGGAGCCAGCAGGAGGAACTTGATACCAAACAAAAGTAGGCACACCCAGGATTTAGCAGAGGGATCCTGGAAAGCTGAAAATCAGTGCTTTGGTGCTTTTCTGTTTGACAAATATCTTATACAGTGGCATCTGGCAGATATATATGTGTGTGGAAAGGTGTGTGTAAAACAGCTTGAAGGTCTTGATGATTCTCTTTAACAACAATAAAAGAAGTATTGATATATGAAGTGATATTCAAGCCCAGAGAGATGCTGTTCCTTGAGAAGGAAATAATGACAGAAGATGCATTAAAAAAGAGGGTGAGGTTTTTTTCTAGGGTGTGTTTATGGATGGTGATGACTTGAAGTGTGATAGAACAGTTTGCTGATCCTGTGTATCAAAGTACCAGTGGCAATGATTTTTCAAGCTGTTGAAACTTGCATCCACAAAAAAAATATATCTATTTTGTTCTTCCTAATAGGTTAATCCACTGTAATTGGCTGTGAAATCAACCTGGGGGAATTTTCCCATCTGTAAGTGATGCACAGCCTCTTTGCTGTCTACTTGGCAACCATACCTTCAGATAATTAAAAGCTGTTTTTTCAATCCACTTTTCTTTCAACTCTTGTTTTTCTGCATCTTGCTACTTCTCTGAGAGCTGTCAGTCACTCTTCTGGCCAAGATAAGGTGCTTTTAGGAAAGGAAAACTGCAGATGATCTTTTAACTTTAATAAAAAGCTAAAAACTACAAAACTAGGTGAATGTGAGAAGCTTTTTAGCATGCATGTCACTGCTGCATTTCTAAAAAGTAACTAAACTTTTCCAGTCTAGTATGGAAAACTTTGACTTTCAGAGCTCTGGTGCCACTTGCCCCTCTAAAATCAATAACCAAGCCTCCATGGTTGGCTTAGGAAGCAGTTCCAGTTACCCAGAAATGACAGGAGTTTTTGAGCACAGGGATCCTCTGGTTTCAGCACATACTTTCATTGCTCTGTAGTGTTTTGAGAGGCTGAAGGGTGGGATGCAGCTCCAGTGAATTTCCAGATTCCTAACAGTGTGAGGGACTGTTTTTAATAGTGATGATAAAAACAGCTATTCCCAGTTGGAGGTTTAGTCAGTGGTATAATTATCAGAGCTATGAAATAGTGCAGGGATGGCTTGGGATGGAAAAAACTAAGGCTTGAAACTTATTTTCTTGAGGGAGCTGTTTGAAATTATTTCCTGCAAGCTCATAGAGAATTGGTGAGAGATGTCAAATGGTGAGGGCTCAAGATTGGTGATTGCTTTGGTAATTCAGTGTTTGGGCTGTTAAGCTACAGCTGGCTTTTGGGAGAGAATTGGTAGTTGAAAGCCAGGGTGGTGAGTGGGAGCTCTGGAGTGGCACATTTGGTTTGTAAAGTGAGGATTTCCACAGCAGGGTCACAGTCCCCAGCTCCAAAGCTGGCTCACTTAAACCATCCCTTCTCAACCACAATTGTGGGCTCCTTATTTTCTGCTTCACTTCTTAGTGATTTGGTGGGGTTTATTCATATTTTCTCCATTTTGTCCAAGAGGGGGAAACTCTGAGAAGAAAATACTGTTTGTGCTGGAGGGAGCAGTGGGAATATTGGGTTAGAGAGCAATGCAGGTATTATTTCCTTTTCTGTCTTGATTATAAAGCTGTTTTTTGGACCTGTTAGAGCAGGTCTAGAGGAGACCACAAAGATGCTCTGAGGACTGGAGCACCTCTGCTCTGGAGCCAGGCTGGGAGGGCTGGGAGTGTTCACCTGGGGAAGAGAAGGCTTCAGGGAGCTCTCAGAGCCCCTTGCAATGCCTAAAGGGACTTGGGAAAAAGAGGGAGTGTGACTTTTTATGTGAGCAGATAGGGATGGGACAAAGGAGAACAGTTTTAAAATAAAAGAGGAGAGATTTAGATTAGATACTGGGAAGAAATTCTTCCCTATCAGGGTGCTGAGGCCCTGGAACAGAGAAGCTGTGGCTACCTCATCTCTGCAAGTGTCCAAGGCCAGGCTGGACAGGGCTTGGAGCAACCTGGGATAGTGGAAGGTGTCCCTGCCTATGGCAGGGCATTAGAGCAAGATGATCTTTAAGGTCCCTTCCAACCCAAACCGTTCTAGGATTTCATGTTTTCTGTGTTTTTTCATTAAAAAAAAAATTCAAATCTTGTAAAACAAACCCGAATCTGATGTTTTCAGTGGACTTTAGAAAAGTTAATACTTTCAAAATGGTTATTAACATGGAAAGAATTGCACCAGAATTATTTCTGGTGTCCTCTTATAGGTCTGTGGCACTGAATTTTTGAAGAGGAAATGTGAAAAGGGAAAGGCAGAAGCAGAAAGCAGAAGCTGTCACAGTTCATAAGCGTGCAGAAGTTGTCTTTTACTGAAATTTCAATGCTATTTTGGGGCCTTTCTTTTTTTTCCCTAAGAATGAATTACAGTGGAATTTGTGCTATGCTTAGGATTTCTGAAATTTTGTGTCAGTTGCTAGGTGTATTGACTACAAAGCTCTGAAAGTATCAAACTATTTTTTACTTCAATAATTCTTGAGTTATTAATGGAAAAAAATCTTTAAAAATAGAGCTAAAAAAGATTAAAGATCTGTGGAACTGGTAGGTTTCCAGATTAGCTTAGATTTTAAACAGTCCTTTGAAACAATCATGCAATAAGATACTGTATTTAATGTTGGTCTCTTCTGCAGTTTACCAGTCAAAACCCCTGAGTTTCTCTGAAGCTGAGTTGGTTCAGCAGATGTTTTGTGTATAACATTCTCTTGAGAATTTCTGTAAGCCCAGGTGATGCTTTATCTGGTAAGGATTTGTACTGTGTCCTCTTGGCTGCCTTGTGACTTCATCTTGAGCCCTTTGGCCATGACGTGTCACAAGTCTGTGCTTTGTGTGTTCAAAGTCCTTTCTGGTCCCTTTAAATGGCTTCTGTGCTTTTTTTACAAGCTGCAAAGCAGTTTAGGGTGGGAAATACCCTGATGCTGCTTTGGGATCATTCCCCTGCATTTGTGTGAGCCCAGCCCTGCTCACCAGTGCCCTGTTCTGCTCCTGCTGCTGTGTCTGTGCTTGGATGAGCTCTGCAGGTGCCTGGTTCTGGATGATGGATATTGAGGGGTCCACTTGGATCATAGCTGTTGTGAGTCTTGTCTGCCTTGCTGTGCTATTCCTGCTGTCACTGGTGAGGATTCCAGCTTTGTGTTGCTGGCTGTGACACCCTGGTGTCCTGTTTCTTTCCCTTTCCTTCCATGACTTCATGCTGCAGGTCTGGAGCTGTGGAGTGAAGCTCATTCCTGGCAGCCCTAAATGGTGTCAGAGAGTCCCTCCCAAAGGGACCTGGTGGCAGTAGAGCTCGGGAGGCCTCTGGTTGTAAAGAGTGGCTGCTCCCTGTCCAGGAAACTGGGGCTGAGTCACCTCTCCACAAGGTGTGTCCTCACCCAGGAGCTGTGTCACCACGTCCAGGAGTTGTGTGAGAACATAAGAAGGTTGTGTGGTGTTCATGGGAATGAGAAACCTCATCAAGTTCAACAAGTCCAGGTGCAAAGTGCTGCTGCTGGGTCAGGGCAGTCCCAGATATGAGAACAGAACTGGGACAAGAAGTCATTGAGGACAGCCCTGCAGAGGAGGACTTGGATGGATGAGGAGTGTGGCAGCCATGTGTGCTCACAGTCCAGAGGGATAACTGAGTCCAGGCTGCTTCAAAACAGGAATGGGCAGCAGTCAAGGGATGTGATTCTCCCCCCACAGGTTGCACAGAGAAGCTGTGGCTGCCTCATTCTTGGAAATGTCCAAGGCCAGGTTGGGTGGGACTTGGAGCAAGCTGGGACAGTGGAAGGTGTCCCTGTCCTTGCCTGGGGGTTGAAACTAGATGGACTTTGAGGTCCCTTCCAACCTGAACCTTTCAAGGATTCTATGCAATAGGATGTTTTCAGAGAGCTCAGATACTCAGAAATTCCCCCCTACATCAGGGATCCCAATGGGGTCTGCACCACATCTCACAAGAAGTCAGAAGTGAATAAAAGAGGGAGACTGGGAAGTGGTCACTCTCCATACAAGGAGGAGTATTCCTGTCCCTCCTGAAGACTTGACATTAATAATAAGCTGTGAGTGATTGTAGTGGGTGACTCCTTGCTGCAGGGGACAGACACATCCATCTGCCCACCTCAGGCTGTCCAGAGGAGGTTGTTGCCTGCCAGGGCCTGGAATCAGAGATGTCACCAAAGGACTGCCAAGAGAGCTTAAAGGTCAAGATAAAGTTCATGAGACTGCTGATTACTGCTGTGGCCAAAACAGAAAAGCATCATTTATTGATGGATAGAATAGTAAAATAAGAGTAAGAAACAAGCATAAAACCAATCTTCTCTCTCCAATTTCACTGTGGGGCATGACCTGCTCTGCCACAGAGCTCCCCATATCCTTCCCTGGCCTTGGTGGGGGTTTTTCCTCATTGTCTCTGTCAGATGTTCTTCACCCTTTCTTAAATGTTTCTTCAGTTGGTTCAGTGATGGGCTCAACCACATCCTGTGGTGGGACATGAGGAACTGGCTGGAGGGGGCCTGGGGTAGCCCTGACCTCCTCCAGTAGAAGCCCTGTTAGAACTTGACTCTAATTAGTGATTTTTTTTTTTTTTTTTTTTTTTTTTTTTTTTTTTTTTTTTTTTNAGATTGTAACCTGTTCTTTAGGAGCTTTATACTTTGTTTTATAAGACACAGCTGGAAAGCCTAGAGCATCCAAAGCTTGTTCAGAGGGTGTGGGTGGTGGTGTGTCTTATTTGTTTGTGGGTGGGTGGGTTGTTCTTAGATATTCCTAAGGAATCTGTTCTGGTGGAAGTTTGCAGATGTAATGAGGCATTTTGTTCCAAAATGTGCTGTGAAAAATAGTTTGAACATCTTGCTGCATGATATCTGACTTGAAGTTGGGTATACTTGGATATCTCTTTCCCTAAGTGCTAAGCAGATTTTTTTGTAAACTGCTGACCCATAAACTAGAGATTTCTGAGTTCAGCATTTTTGCATTGTCCTTGTGAGGTGGAAGATAGTTCTCTGTGAAAGTGTGACATTGGGGCAACAGCAGTGGCCTACTTTAGACAAAAGTTTGAAAAGATTTAAGATTTTGTGACAACTCATGAGAGCAGAAAATGCTCTTATGCGAGAATAGAGTGGATTTAGGAGTGTGATAGAAAAAGCTTGGACATTTTGAATGAGAGAAATCATGGAATCATACAATATTAAGGGATTGGAAGGGACCTTGAAGATCATCTCATCCCAATCCCCTGCCATGTGCAGGAACTTCTCCCACCAGACCAGGTTGCTTAAGGCCTTATCCAGCCTGTCCAAATATTTGCAAGTAATGGCACAGTTACTTCTGAAACTCTTTTTTGGTACTGTTATACTTAATCTAGTGTTTGTGCTGCTGATTAAGGTTTGCTAAATTTGGATTTGGAGACTCTTAGGAAAAGTCTGGGCACTTTAGAGATGCCCAGTGGATATGATAACCTCTCAACCCTGCGTTGGAATGGCAGAAAGAATCCATGTGGATGAAACTGTGTCATTCTGCTTTGAGTCTTGTGTATGTCTGGGTGGGTTTGGTTTGCTTGGGGTTTTTTGGGATTCTTTTGTGCCTCTGTCTCTGCTGAAAAGATATCCACAGTGGTATAGGACAGAGAAATGCACAAAATATCCTTTTGGTTAAAGGGTAAAATTCCACAGAAGTAAATAAAAATTAATTTCCCCATATTCTGCTAAACTGTGTAGGTCTGGACCTGTGATCAAGGAATATGGGGTGGTCTCAGAAAGGAGAAATGGCAACCCAAGGGCTGGTCCAAACCAGTTAGAGCCATAGAAACCTGTTAAAGCTATATTTCCTTCTGTGAATTGAGTTTTAAAGCTGATGAAATTAGTGCTTCACCTTGGGCCACCTGCTATGGGGTTTTCCTTGTTAGCAGAGTTCTAAAGAAGAAACTGTATTTATTTATTTGCTAGATGTTTAGAAGTCAGCTGTAGGTTTGTTCTGCTATTTTAGAAGCCATTTGATATCCCATGGAGAGATGTGTAGGAGCAATTATTCCTGCATTTTGTGCCATGGTGCAGGGGACCTTCTTCCCTATGTAGTGTCCTGTATGAGATTTTTGATTTCCTGGTGACATTTTACTTTGTAACTATTTGCCAATCAAAAGGCCAGGCCTATGCTGGAGTACTCAGATGCAGAGATACACAAAGATGCATTTGTAATCAGAGTTTTGCAACTGAGTCTATTTCTGTTGTGTTACAAGATCTGCCATGAAACAGGAGAAGGAAACTTCAAGAATTAAAATGGGTCCTGATCCCCTGCTGCTGGATCACTAACAAACTATTCCTGGTGAACTGGTGAGGAATTTCTGTCAGGCAGGGCATGTGATGGTCACTTCATGAGCTGTCACAGCAAAAACAGATCCACCCTCTGCATGCCAATGTGAATCAAGTGCACCTCTCCAGCCAGGATCCCTGCTACCACAAGCAAAACAGGGTGATGAAATGATTGTTGGCAATTCTATTCTGCCACATCAGGGTTGTAATAATAATAATAATCAGGATCTTTTTTAGCAGGCTTATGTTGTGATCTTGAAAAAGATGGGATTCTTCTTGCTGGTTTTGACTGGCTTTCTCTGAAGTGGGGCAGGTTGGCTCTCCTGGTGTTCAGGCTGATCTTTCATAGAGGCAGTCTGGGTTTCTCCCTCTGGTGTTTGTCCTGAAACTCCCTTTTCACGTCAGTTCTGCATCTTGCAGTCCTTTCTACCCATCTTTGCCTGTGCAGGAGCAATCCAGCGAGACCTGAGCCTCACAAAACCAGGGCACGACGTCTCCAGAGCTCTGGGAGTGCTGCTCTACTATATTTGGAACCAGCTCTATTGCTTCTATAATAGGAAAGCTTCTGGAAGCTTTCTCCTTCCTCTCGCCCCAAGAAAGTAGCCTTTCAGCTGAGCTTTCATTAATTCCCAGTCTGCATGGCAAAACAGATGGAGTTTTATAGGCTAAATAATTCAGATGTGTCGTGGGTCATGTGGCCTGGAGTGTGGTGTGTTCAGGGAGGATTTTTGCCTGTGCCCCATGAGCTGAGGGTGCAGCAGGCACAGCCCCACTCACGGGGGCTCTGCTACCCCCAGTTTGTCATTCAGGGCATGTGACAGTGCCAAGGGGTGCCAAGGCAGCTTTCTAGAAAGCAGAGTGATGTGTGAGCCCCGTGTGTTTGTCACCAGAGCTGCAGCAGCACTGCCCAGTGAGGGATTTACTGGTTTTATTTTCCTCTTGGATCAAGCAGAACAAATCTAATGAGCCAGTTCTTAACTTCTCCCCAGCTGAGCAGCGAGTGATGTCCTTACCCAAATTGTGCAAGGCAGCTGAAACCTTTCAGGAATAGTTGAACAAGGGAAACAGTTGTAATATTATTTTTCCCAATACTCATACAGGGCTAAGAGGATGCAGCAGAGCTTGTCTTTATTTTCTTTTTCCTTTCTGAGATTTTCCTTTTGAGGGGACAACTTAGTCCTTCCAACACTTATCCACCTAGAGAGAAAACTTGTGAGCCATGAATGTGGAGCCTTTCATTCTTTATTGACGTGATCTTGGAAAGAAAACAGGTTCTCCCTGTAGTACTTCATTGGAATAAGCATTTCACATGCTTATCAGTACAGCAAGTAGTGCTGTTTGACAGCAGTGAGGAGTCAAATGTTGCCTTGGAGCCCTACATGCTCATTTCCCTGCTTCTGAAACACTTTGCATTTTGCCCACTGTGCATTCAGAAGTGTTTCTTTCCACTGAAAGGACCTAAAATCCACTTTGTAGCATGATTCCAGGTGTGGATTGGAGATGGCTGAGTCCAGTCTGAGTTTCTGAGAACTTTGTCCTGCTGGGCTGTGAGTTCCTGCCAAGTCAGGGGTGAGTGGGTTCAGGGAGCTGACCACTTTGGGTTAATTCTGTCCTAGTCCAGCTCCTGGAGCAGCTTCAGGTGAGAAATTAGGCAGGGAGGCAGTGCTGATAAAGGGCAAGGTGTGAAAGACTAAACAGGCTCAGCTCCTGGAGTCTCTCCTCATGAGAGAGGTGCTCCAGACCCTTCATTGTCTTTGTGGCCTCTGCTGATTCTGCTTACATAGGAATCTTCAGTTCTCATTTAAATTGCTGCTCTGTGTGGTGTGACCCAAGGATGGGAGCTTGGAGGAGATTTGAGAAGGAAGGGCTGGAGTGAATTTGGTGGGGAAATGAGCAAAGGGTGATGGTAACCAGGTCCTGCTGCTTTGCCAGTTCTGGTTCCTGGTGCCTAGCAGAAGTGCCATCAGCTGGTTTTGGTGTGGGAATAGGCACAGGAAGCTCCCCCACATTCATTCCAGCTGGAGCCCCTGGGGCAGTTTCATTGCCTTTAGATGAGATAATACCAGATCTGATTGACCATCAAACAGAGGGGGAGCTGAGCACACAAGGTTTCACAAGGCAAATGATGCCTGTGGTGACTCCTTTAGGGTTAAAAGGCAGTTTTTAGGTGTTTTAAATGTGTAGATATTACCTGAAGAACAGTGAAAAAGAAATGGTTGTGTTCCTATAGGTGTCTAAGAGGCTGAGGACCTGGTGTGTCAATCACTTCCCTGGCAGACCTGGGAGCTGCTGTGGATCATTCCCAGTGGGAGTGTTGGGATGAGTGAAGACTTTGTGCCAAAACCTCTTGCTCAGGAGAATCTGGTGCTGATATAGGTGTCCTAGGGGTGTTTGGGGAGGGAGGGATGGCTTGGCTGGGGGATGGCAGAATTGTATGTCTGGTGAATTACTCTTTTGGAGACAAGGATCATATAACAACCGAAGCTTCAGCTCCATGGTGGTAAAATGGACATGGAACCTGGTTCTTGCAAGAAAACAAATACCCATATCTTATTATAAAGCATCAGCACTGACTTTTTCCACCTTAATGACTGGTTTTGGTATTAACTCCTCTGAGTTCTGCTCTGAAACACTTGCTGCTGCTTCCTTCTGCATCCTGAGTGTGCTGATGCTCTTTGCCCAGCTGATCCAGAGTGACATCCCTGTGGGGCATCCCAAAGCTTCCCCTGCATGGAGGTGGGGTGGTCAAATGTGTTTTTACACATGTTTTTACCAGCTGGGTGATTGTTGCTCAGATCCAGTCCCGAGGCCATGGCCTCTTTTCAAGAAAGTAAATTTTCTGAGAGGATGTGCCCACCCTTTGAACTGGTTTGTTGATCAGTTACTGTTGCTACAGCTAAAACACACTTGCACTTACACGTACCAAAATATCAAAAGCTGTAGTGAATTGCTACACAGATGGGGAGACCTTGACTGCAGCCTGGTTGAGTTGATACATTTGTTTTCCTAAGCTGCAGCAGTTTTTAAACCTGGTGATAAGACAGGGAATTTTGTGGGACTGTTCCCTGAGCTGCTGTCCACGGCTGAGAGGATGTGATGCTTTCTGCTGCCAAAACCTGAGTCCTTCCCACGTCTTGTGCAGAAAGGCATATGTT
Organism: Buphagus erythrorhynchus; assembly: GCA_013400855.1. Lineage (NCBI taxonomy): Eukaryota > Metazoa > Chordata > Aves > Passeriformes > Sturnidae > Buphagus > Buphagus erythrorhynchus. The sequence goes on from VZTT01071160.1 coordinate 54,186, forward strand.
TGGGGGTGGTTTCAGAGAGGGAGAAGAGCATGATTAGGGTTTTAACTTCCTCTTCTGTTTTGTTTCTCTGTGCATCTGTATTTCAGTTTTTCGGGCTGTACCCGACTCTGTGCAAAACTTAACAAATCGGCTGCAGCTCCTTCTGCTAAGGATCAGCCTTGGTACAGAAACAGTGGTAGTTAAAAGGCAGTAAGTATATCTGCTAGCTTAAATGCTGGGGGTTTTTTTTTCTCTTTTCCTTTTTTTTTTTTTTTTTTAATTCACAAGCACAGCTTTTTACTCCTCACACAGTAGGAATTTGTCAGGAGCTTGCTGGCATTAATAGTCTATTTCAGCTCTTTTCTATAGCTCAGCAGCTACAGAGGGGAGAAAAAGCATGCTTTGTATGGATCTTTGGTTGGGTCTGTGCTGCAGTGCCCATCTGAACTTGGCTGTGTCTATTTTGTCAGCTTTGCTTCCCTCTAGTAGTTGCTGGTCCCTTCCTAAACTCATGAAATCTCACCATACAATGCCTGTGCTTGGATCAGGGTTCTGGCTGCTCCTGACCTGAACCATTTCTCTTGATGGTTTTGCTTCTCGAGCTCTTTGGTGCAAACAAGATATCTTTGGGTTTTAATTCTTTGTCTGGCTTTTTATCTTTTACTTCTCAATTGATCTCCAGAGGAGTGGGACTAGGACAAAACATGTGGTATTCTTAACCAGGGATCCATGGAGAGGGTTTCAGCTATTGGAAAAGTGAGTGGCATTTTTGCAGTGGTGTGGTTGCGTTTATTTGGGTGTGGATATAATCATGTTTCTGTGATACAATTCCTGCTGAGTTTGAAATGCTAGTGTTAGTAAAGCCAGAAGGAGAGCCAGACAAAAGCTTGGAGAAAAGTCAGAATTTCACTGCTTCTTAGTGATGGTTCATGGGAAAGTAACAATTTTGTGTTTGATTTTCCTAAAGCACTGGGCATATGCTTTTTCTTCTCTGTGGATTACTGTTTGTGAGTATATATATTTACAGCATGAGAACATCAGAAACAGCTAGTTTTGTGCCTAGGTTTCACTCACAGAGGTAGGTCCTTGTTAGAGACTCTGGGTAGTCTGATGAAAATGGTGTTTAACTACAAAGCTTCAATTTCTGCTGTTGCTGATCATGGCAGCCTAATTCTTGGTCTTCCTGAATCCCTGGAGCAGAGGACATGCTCTCCTCCTGCTCTGCCCCTGCCCTGCCTCCATCTCCTCCACCCCACACGTTTCTTAGCCTTGTGTAGAGCTCAGCAGAGATTTCTTCATGAAGACTGGAATGTGTTTATATAATATTTTATATATTATTTTAGGCTCCTACTACTCAAATGTAGGCAAACGCTTAACCTCTTATTCGCCATCATTAGACGACCCGTGGAATTGCTGTAGCAGACATCAAGTCAGGTGGATCTAAACCAGCTTCTGTTTTTTCCTGCCTGGAAGGTTCATCCTTCATCATTTTCCTGGCAAGTGTGGCTACCAAGAGCAGATTTTCCAGGCCAGGAGTGTTTAGTGGGAGTATGGATTATGAACTACACCGGTCAAGCAGTCCTGAGGTGGGCACAGAGGCGACTCTTCTGTGTTGGGAAGGGAGTGATGTGAGAATCTCAATCTCTGCACAAGCCAAGGTAGGGCAGCAGTAGGAACACTGGGCAGAGCTGCTGAAAAGGAGAGAGCAACCTGCTGCACTAAATCACAGCTCCCTGGGGACACAGTTCCATAGTTAGCATCCTCAAATGGCATTCCTTTATTACGGCATCATTGTGCACGGTCCTCTAGAGAGGAAGCAAACGCTCTCTAAAACAATCTGCTGGCAGCTCAAGCTGGAGTATTTGAGGTTTTCCAGGGCTCTTTTGCTGTGTCACTCTTCCCTTTAATGTTCCAGCTTGAAGGTTGTTGTTCTTTCTCCATCAAAGTGCGTTAAAGCGCCGGTAAGAGTGTCTGCTCCAAGGACAAGGTGGAGAAGGCAGCAGCCCAGAGAGAACAAGAGATACTGCAGAACAGCTTTGTTTTGGTGTAATCTGTCTTATCTGCATGTGATGCAAAGACAGGGCAGTTTTCACAAGACCTGGAGGCTGCGTGGTGACATGTTTTCTGTCCTTTTATAAAATCCACCACGTTATTTTGATTAGAGCGCTAACGTAACTCCTGGCAGCCTCCAATCTCACTGCTAGCAGCTACTTCCCTCCTAAGCCTGATGTGGTGCTAACAAGCAGAGAGATCTTGTGCGTCCTGTTTACACGGAGCTGGGAAGACAGCGTGTTCTGTGGGAGGTGCCAAGGTAGCTGCAGTTGGATATAAGGTGAAAAAAACTCTGTGTGTGCAGACAGGCCGTGGTGGGGCGTGTTCATTTGTGTTTGGTGGTGTTCAGGAACTCCAGCTGCAGTACTGGCATGATGATGTTATGTTCTTTTATATCTGAATATGTATCTTTTATATCTGTGCATGTGTAGCATGTTTGTGTTTGTATATATTTATATTTATATGTATATAGCTATTCTCTCTCATGGGAAAGTCCATGTCCTGATCGTCTGTGCTTGTGATCTTCTCATGTAGCTCTCTGTTCAGTTTTTAGGTGGCAGGTACACGGTGAAGCTGAGTGTGGGGCAGGCAGAGCTGATGGGGGAGCCTGGGGTGTAGCCCAGGATGGACTGGCTGTGACCACGTGCCTTAGCTGGTCGTTACCATGAAGAGTTCCTGCAGAGCTGGCCTCCACAGGGAACCACTGAATTCCACATCCTCCACCTTCCATCAAGTCAAACGGTACGAACAGACTGGCTGCTCTGCCTGCAGCTGGGGATTCAGCACTGATTTCAGCCTTCTCCTTGTCCTCTCCTGTTGTCTTGTGCTGTCACTCAAATGTTTGCTCTAAATTCTGACTTTCGGGTAGTGTTTAAGTGAAATGTTGTAATGGCTTAAGGGCAGAAATGTTCTTTGACGTTTTTATTTGGTAATGACAACTACAGATTCACTGCAGCTGGTAGTGTACTTGCAGAAGTCCTTGGGTTTTCTAGCAACAGCTGTAAATCAGTTTGGGAAACATGTTTGAAGTAAAACTTAATTGGCGAAAGGCTCATCAGAGTAGGCTTTAAAACATGCAGGCAGCTTAAAGCAAGTGGAAATGCTGGCAGTCATTGTTGTGGTTTGTCTTACTATGGACTAAGTAATTAGATTAGTTTAAGCTCAGATTTTGCATTGCTCACTCTCCTGTGTCTCTTATTAAGGAGAAATGCACGATTGATTTCAAACACTTGTGCTTATGTGACAATTAAGTGAATGCCTCTCACTGTGTCTGCTTATAGGAACACAGTGCAGAACAACTTGTCCTCATGCAAATGTAAGGACATGCCAGTTTGCTGGAGTTCAAACTACTTCAAAATATATGTGTATTTCTTTTTTTTATTCTTTTTCTGAAACCAAGACTCCTAAACTTCCTCAGTCTGGAGGAAGAGCGCCAGCTTTTTGGTTTCCAAAGGCTGTGTGGGTTTAAAGCAAACTTTTAACCTTTGTTCTTTGTGGTTGTGTAGACAGCATATACTTGCTATGTTAGTCTCATGCTAATTTAATGCTGGAAAAGACTTCCTGGGTCACCCAGCTCCTTGCTTTCCCAAGCAGGATCTCATAATCCCTTTTGTGAACTTAGTCCAGCCTAAAAACATTTACATCTTCTCTTGAATCTTGTTTTCTCTCCTCCTGTAGATTAAACCATTACTGAGGATGACAGATCTTGATGTGCAATTAGGAACCTTCTTTTCATTCCCAGGCTGAACATTCATGACAGTTTATAGACTCATTTGAGATTCTGTTCCTTTATTTTCCTTCTGCCTAAGGACCGCTGCTTATTTTCAGCGGTTTACCTCTTCTGCATTCTGTAAAAGAGGGTTGTAACCTTCAGCTGTGGTTTTGCTAAGTGACCCAAGTGTTCTCTAGTAGCTTCTTGAGTAGCAATTGCTGCTGTTCTCCTTGTGATGCCCCTCACAGAACATTCTTAGTCCTGGCTAAAAGTGTGTGCTGTGCTCTGGAGCTGCTCTGGCTGAAGGGCTTCTCACTGCTGTCACAGCATCACCTCCACTTCCCTATTTCATGGATGTCTCTATGGTGGCCAGTTCTCCTCAGTTACTTCCATAATTTATTGGTGTTCCTCTTGCTGGTGCATCACTGCCTGCATTTCAAAACCCTCCTCAGTTTCTGTTAATTGGAGTTTTGTGCCTCTGCTGTTTTGGAGCTGCCTCTTATTTCTGTGGGTGCAGAATTAGTGCTGAGGTCATTCCTAACAAAATCAGATGTTCCCAGGGCTGATTCTTGAGGCATGTCTTTGGTTTCCAGGCTGGTATTTTCTTATTCAGCATCACCTGGGGCTGTCTGCTGCTAAGCCAGCTCCTTTGTCTGTTTTCCCACTCCTCTGCCAATCTGTCTTAACCAGTAAATCTCTTTGTGCTCTCTGAAGTCCATGTGAGGAAGATATAGTAGATTGGTCTAAAAAGATGACTTTTTTTGAGAACTTTGAGGTTAGTCTGGCATATTGAACTATTCCCTCTTCCCCCTTTTGCTCTGTGTCACATTAATCCTCTTTGCTTGCAAAGCACCTTTATATTGGAGTTAGAATATGAGCCCTGGAGAGGCTGCAATCATTCTCCTCCTCTTTCTCCCCTGCAGTGCCCCCTCCAATGTGCCACATGTTTATTATCTCCTATTGTTGCCTTTCAAGAGGTTTATAAATCCTGTTTCTTGGCCTGCAGTGCATGAGCCTATCTGGTTTGGATTCTAAAACTGGGATGAGCCAATCCTCACAATTTTTATGAAGCTCTCTAATCCTCCTCCTGCCAATGCTCTTGTTCAGATTAACGCCTGGGCTTTTGCCCTCATCATCACCCTTACCTCCCCTCTTTAAAAATGGTGCAAAGTCAAATTTGGTATTTTGTGTTGTACTCTTGATCTCTACCCTGCCCTTGCTTGCAGCCCTGTTTCTCTTTTCTCTAACAAACTGAAAAAAAAACCTTTCACTATTTTACTGTTAAATATCTCTGCAGTGACTTAACATTGCACCAGTTCTCATGTTTATTCCTGGACTTTTTGATCTCTAAGATTGAAGTTTCCAAGTGATGTGACCTGAAACTTGTGTCTGTTTCTGGTATCCTTCACAAAGAAGGATCATATCCAGTTGGAGTTGCTTTGGATCTTGTTTGGGATGTGTTCTTAGCAATGAAAACACCACCTGCCTCCTGGAGAATGTTATGTGCAGTGAAATCCTCCCCAGCACAGCTGACTTCATGAACCACTTTCTTTCAGTCTTGAGTTTCAAAAGGGCAATGTGACAACTTGCCTTCAGCTCTACTTTTGCATGTTTTTTCTTTTGAATGCTGAGTCTGTTACTGATCCTGTGGTCCAAGGTTAATTTCTGCAACCTTTCATGTGTTCTCATTACTTATGCACAAAAATGAAGGCTATAAATAGCATCACTCTGTGTTGGTTCGTTAACAGAGGAAATTTGTTGCACTATGATATGAAGAAAGGTCTTGATCCTCTTACACTTTATAAATCAGGAAACAAATAAATAAAGGTAAAACATTTCCAGAAGGACACTTGTCACTTACCTGTGCTACTTTGGGCAGCTTTTAGCAGAAGCCCTCTGAAACCAAAATTTTTTGTCTTGCTGTCCCTCTGTGATTTCCCCTCATCCTGTCCCGCTGCAGCCATGTGTGCCATCCCATCATCTCTGAGCTACACATTTCTGGAGCAGATGATAATTTGAATTCCAAATCTTTCAGTTTATTTTGTTCCCTTCTGCTTTGTCATCTCTGTGTCATGTCTGGTATGGTTGGGAAACAGGGCTTTGAGCTTCCTGAGGCTCAGCACAGAATTGCTGCTACATCTCTCCCTTCATGGTAAGTGCTTTTATACAAAAGCCTGGCAAAGCAGTGGCACTTCTTCTGTACAAAATTTAGGAGGTAGCCAAGGCAGCTGTGCTTTACTGAAGGGTGTGTGTATGTGTTTAGTGTAAAACATGTTCAAAACATTGATGAGTGGGAGCCCTCAAAATGGAGTGGTCTGTGTTGGGTTTGGGGTGCATTCTGTCCCCAAAACCTCTGTGTGCTGCAGATGATGGGCTTTGTGGGATGGATTTTCTTGCTATGCTGTGTGCAGCTGTATTTGGGTTTTGTCTCCCCCAGAGTCAGGTTATCTGAGCACCTGACACAGGTGAACAAGCTGGGGAGGGACCCAGTGTTAGGAATTGGGTTCTTACAGTGCATGGAGCTCCTCAGCTCTGCTGGGCCAGCTCTGCCCCATGGTTTTGGCATTCTTCCACTTGCCCCAGGCTGGCCACTGGAGCTCTCCTTCAGCAGCCACATGCCTTCTGTTTGCCTTCAAATCCCTCTCTAATCCTTGCTGGCTCTCCCTTTGCTGCAAGAGGCATTTTGGAGCTGTTGGGAGGTGGGTCAGGAGCAGTTGCTGCTCCATGGGGAGTGGGTTTTCAGGAAATCAGATGCTTCCACAGCTGCCAGAGTTGAACCCACCCCTGCTCTGGAGCTTCCCAGCCCTCCTTTCTCTGAGCTTGGACCTTTGCCATGCTCCAGAACAAACTCCATGAGTAGCAGAGCTCCTTCCATCCCGGGACTTTCCCGCCCCGGCAGAATCCATGGAATGCCTTTGAAGCAGCTCTCTGTCTGCTTTGCCTTGCCCTGGCAGTGCAAAGGGGATGGAAATGGTACTGGAGATCGAGCCCAAAGGACCCACCAAGCCCTTCCAGAAATAACAAGTGGTTGACCATGGTTAACTCCCACTCAGTGCTCAGTCCTTGCTAATTGTCAGTGTCCTTGATGGAGGAAAACTCTATGGACAGAGAACTGGGATTCTGGCGAAGAGGAATGCTTTGCTAGAGGTGTGAGGTTTTTATTTTTGTTGATTTTTTTCCTCCTTCTTTTTTTTTTTTTTTGGCTTCTGCCTTGTGTTAGTATGTCCTGAGGGTTTTTTCAGAGTTGTAGTTGGCACTGGGTGTGCAGTCAGCAACGTGAGGAGCTTTTGTCGACTGGAGTTGGTGTTTACAAGGAGAAATCCATAGGAAACTTGGGGGTTTTGATGGAAATTTTCACCCTCATAAAAACTATCAGTGCTTTGCCCAGAAAACTTGCAGTGTGAATATGCTGTTTGTGAAGATTAGGCTTTTTTGTTGTTGTTCTTGCTGGCCAGAGGAAATCTTTTGGCTTCACAGGGCATCATCAGAGTCCCTGAGCTGGGAGCTGCAAGGGGAATTAAGGCTGGCTGTGGCCCTTACAAAGGAGTTGTGAAAACTGAGTCTTTTCTGACAGTTTTTCCTCCAACTCTGGAGTTTCCACTAAAGCAAATATATTATTGTTTTAGGCTGCTGTGATTTAGAATATACATAAATACAAAAGGATGCTGGAAGATTCTGGCCAGCTTGGCAAGCAGTAGAATCATGGAATGATTTGGGTTGGAAAAGACCTCAAAGGCCATCTCATTCCATCCCATTGCCATGGGCAGGGACACCTCCCTCTAGACCAGGTTGCTCCAAGCCCCATCCAGCCTGGATTTGGACACTTTTAGAAATGGGGAGTCCACCAGTGGGTTATGGGTCTTCCCTTGGGTGGAGAGAGGAGGGGTGTGAGTGTCTGAGCTCATATAAAGGAATATATTTCTGTATCAACAATGTGGAGTAACCAACTTGATAAAACTGCAGTGGAAACAAGCTGTAGTTATGACTTGTAAAAACAGCAGTGTCATTCCAGCAGTGCAAGTATCCTGTTTTTCAGACACGGCTGATTAGAAATAGAAAAACTGGCCCCTTTATTTCATCAGCTTAAGGAAGGAATAACAGTATAAAGGCAGCACTGCTCGTTGTTTCAGTGCTGATCATTCCTGGCAGAATTCTCTCTTATCAGCAATTTAAAACCGCACATTTGGGATTGAAAACCTTTTATGTTTGCTCCTGTGGACTTCTGAAGAGTTGTTGTCTCTAAAGATAAAATTAGAGAGCTTGATAACTTAAAGGGTGGAGGAAAGCAAACAGAATTATTCTGGAATGAAGTGTCATAGGGAATATGTGACTTCACCTTTTAACAACTATTTTTGGTGGTTTTAAATATTTAAAAGCTTACCTGCAGCTGCCACAGCTCTCTGCTTGCCAGCACTGAGAACCAGGGGAGTCTGTGGGTGGGGACTGGGCTCTGGTTCATCTTCAAAGCAATTTCTGCTGGGAAGCCTTGTTCTAATTGTAGGAGCTAGAGATGAAATGTGCTGCTGACGTGCAGGGAAGGAGCTGTGATTTCCTGAAAGTTCATTCTCAATGTCCACAGCAAAGGGCTTGTGAGGTGGGGGCTCGTTTTTTCCAAGGTAAGGCCCATTGCTAAGATGACTTTTAAAATGAAAGTTCTCTTCCCTGCTGCTGGAAAACTCTGAGGCAGGTGGCAGCTGGTCTCATGGAGTTTGTAGTGCTCTTTATAGCTGTCTGAAGTTATTAGATGAAGGTTTTCTTTAAATCCGGATCCATTAAAACATGTGCAATGAACTGAATGCTGAATTCAAATGAGGCAATTATTCTGGCAGTAAAACTTCTGACTAAGGCATAATTTTGTTATGTAAATTATAACTTTTCAACCTTAAATGGTATGGTTGACTTAGCCAGGGACTAACTGAAACATAGGAAATATAACCTTAAACAAGAAATCTGTAATAGGTGAGGCAGAACTTTACCCTTTGTCTTTCTCCATAGACCAGAAATAGTTGGGAGCAGCTGAACCAACTCTGCTGGCTGAACATGTCCCCTGAGCCTGTTGGGGTAACCAGTTTGGTTCTGTTTTTATTCATATAATACCTGGTCTCACCTCCATTTGCAGCTTCTCTTAATGAAGGGTGTTGAGCTGATTGCCCTGCTGGATTCCTGAAAACTGCTTGAAGAAAGGCTTTTAAAAACAAGCTCAGCTCATCTTTCAAACACCTTGGCATGAAAACTCATGAATGAAATTTGATCTTCTGCTCCTGGCTCAGGAGATTTCAGCATGCAAAATCGTATTTTAATTGTATTCACCTCTTTTCCCCAGGGCACGGTGGCAAGCAGCTACCAGAGCTTTTTTGTCTCTAGTCTGGGAAATGTCCTTCTGGAAGGGAAGGGAGGGGAAGGCTGCAGGCACTGTTCTCTGCAGCAGTTTGCTGCAGTGCTTCACCTGCTGCTCTTCTGGGCTGGGCTTTGGCCAGGTCACATCAGTGGCCTGACCCTGCTTCACTGTGAAGTACAACCAGAATGAGGCAGCCCCTGTGAAAAATGAGGCCAAAGCAAACTCCAGCAGCCCCCATTTCCCATTCTTCTCTCCATGCATCTATTTCAACGCCCCAAAGTTCTATTTTTATGAGATTATTTTAGTTTTTAGCATCCGACTGAGGAGGCAAACAAAGTAGCTCAGTTGCATTTTGCAGAGGAGACTAAACTGGGAGGTGACCCAATTCCAATGAGCTGGAATTGGCACACAGGAGGGGAGAGAATTAACCCAGGGGCTGGGTAGCTGTGTCTGCAGTACTGGGATCTCTTACCCCCACAGTCTCTAGGTGAGATGCAGGTGGTTTTGGCATTGTCTGGTTGCAAGAGCCAGGTGATGGTATCCCTAAAAAATCCAGAGGGAAGGAACATGACATCCACCTTTCCAGCAGCTGCTTCCTCGCCTTCAAAGCCCTGCTTGGACCAAAGAGGTGTAGAAAGGTGAACTAAGCCCTTCCTCTTGATGTACCTCCCCAAAATCTCTGTGCCTGCCTCCCTTCTTGTCACTAGGGCCAGAAGGAGGAACCAGACCTCCAGGGAAAGCAGTGGTTAGGCAGCAGAGCTGCTTCTAGTCCTGGAGACTTCCTCTGCTTGGGCAACATCACTTATACATTTCTTGGACTTTACAGACCAACAAATTGAGGTTTTTAGTTAATAGCTGATTTTAGGCTAGTAACCTACAAAGTTGCCATGCTTAACTCTCTTGGTGTTGGCTCTCAAGGGAAGCATGTTCAGTGCCTGGATGTGTCTGTGTCAGCTCATGATTAACGTGGCATTGAACCTGCTGCTCTTCAACTCTCGAGCACAGATCATCCCTGAAGAGGAGGCCTTTGAGTGCAACAACTCAAAGATTACCATGGAAACATAATCTGTAGTTAGTTCTGTAATGTGCTTATGTGGTACTCGTGGGAGAAGAGCTGGAGTCTCCTGGTGGTTGCATCCTGTGTGGCAGTGCCCCAGGCTCTGGCATTCCTGAGCTTTGAATGGAAGGTGACTGTGGAGGTGTCACAGGACAGAGGAGTCTGGAGCTGCTGCTGCAGTGTCAGCAGCATCCAAGGGGTCCTTCACAGCTCTGGAGTTCCTGAGTGTAAAATCCTGTTCTTGAGAGTGGGTGCCCTCAGCTGGATGTCATGCTGCTGTCACTTTGGGGTGGGGTATCTGATGTATAACATCAGGACTCTTATGGGAAAGTCACCAAATTTGCCATAATGAGTATGCTAAAGAAAAGGTTCCATTGCCCAGAGAAGCTGTGGCTGCTTCATCCCTGGAAGTGTCCAAGGATTGGTTGGATGGGACTTGGAGCAACCTGAGATAGTGGAAGGTGTCCTGCCCATGGAAGGGAGTGGAACAAAATGAGCTTTAAGGTCCCTTCCAGCCCAAACCACTGTGTGATTTTGGGTGATACTAGGAGATTAGATATCCCCTGGGATCTCTGATTGATATAATTACTCTTGCTAATTTCCCTTTTGAGCTTTAACCACATTTTATCTACTGAAAAGAGTGTGTGTGTGGTAGCTGATGTCCAGATAAAGCCTGTGACCCATGTGTGCCGTACAACTGGATAAAGGAAAGAACAGGCAGAAGGATGGCTCTAGCTCAAGAATGAACCACTAGCTATGTTTTCACAACTGATACAACTTAAACTGTAAGACTTCTCCTTGCAACTGCCTGGAAACAGATTTCTCTAATGGGAAGTTCTCTCCTACTGCAGGAAGTTCTTCAAGGGTGGATCTTGCAGCCTTGGTGGCTCTTCTCCTTTCTCATGTGGTTCCTCTTGAGGTGTGGGCTGGTGCCTGCTCTGGGCCACCTTCTCTTAATTCCAGACAGACATATTTTCTAACTATAACTTCTTCCCTCTCTGTTTTTCCAGGGTTTCTGGTATGCACTTAAAGCCATATCTCAAGTTACAGAAGAAAGAGCGATCCCCAGAAATAAGCCAGGATTCCCTGCGAGGCCACCAGGGACCAACACAAGGAGAAAAATACACCAACTGCACCAAACTGAGCATTTTCCCAAAACCCTCCCTCGTGACTCCATCTCAGAAGCTCCTGGGGATTATTTATCCAAATACTATGTGCAATATGAACGGGAAAGGCCCGGCGGACGGTCCAAGTGCAAGGGAGAAGAAGAACGCCCTGTCTGCCACGATCCACCAGGGAGAAGAAGGGGAAGGGCCGCTGGATGTCTGGGCTGTGGTGAAACCTGGCAACACCAAGGAGAAAATCGCCTTCTTCGCAGCCCAGCAGTGCAGCAGCAACACCCGCACGGGCTCCATGAAAATCAAGAGCACGTGGGACATCGACGGGAGAACGGCCAAACGCAGGAAAAAATCGGTGGATCTTAAAAAAGCCAAAATTCAACTGGAAAGGATGAGGGAGGCGAGCGCCAGGTGCTCCCAGCCGGAGCCTTTCTCCTGTGGCATTGAGCACTGCTCGGTGCACTTCGGCAGCGACGGCGGCGAGGGCGCCTTCCCGGGCCGCTCGCTGTCGGTCATCGAGATGGTGGCCTTCCTGGAGCAGCGGGCCAGCGCCCTGCTGGTGGACTGTGCCAAGACCTGCACGGCCTCCTCTGCCACCAGGCTGAGTGCCCAGCCCAAGGCTGCCCCGCCCGGCTCCGACCCCTTCTCGTCAGGTGGGCCGTGCGAGGCGCAGGCGGAGCGGGGCGAGCCCCAGGGCGAGCCCGTGCGGGTGCTGGACATGGTGGCCAGGCTGGAGTCCGAGTGCCTGAGGAGGCAGAGCGAGCGGGAGGCCGGGAGCCTGTCCCGCAACAACAGCTTCCGCAGGAATGTGGGCAGGGTGCTCCTGGCCAGCGGCACCCAGCCCGAGGCAGAGGTGGGGAAGGGGGTCCCGGCTCAGGGGGATGGCCTGGGGGAGGCAGGGGTGGCAGAGGCTGGGTTTGGGGGTCGCTGTGGCCCTCTGGGTGACACCGAGCTGTGGGATGGCAGCACCTCTGCCCAGCAGCCGTTTCCTTTGGGGCTGGATACCCAGGTGGGGAATGTGAATTCGGGACTTGCCCATGCAGTGTTGGCGATGGCAGCTGGCAGGAATGATGCTGGAACACGGATTGAGCCTCCCAGGGCTTTGCTGTCCCCGTGTCCAGCTGCTGCCAGGCTGCCACCGGATCC
>VZTT01071161.1:9035-27977 GCA_013400855.1 Buphagus erythrorhynchus
CTTGAAAAATAAGACAGCCATACCAATGTTTAGGTTCATACAAGCAATCTTACTAAGTAAAATAAAAAACGGGCAGGGGTAGATATGAAGTATGTTGGTTTTGGGTGGGGGCTTTTGTTCCAGAATAGGGGCCTGAACAACAAGGTGTTAGGGCTGAGACAGCTTTCATTTCTATAGTCTCTCAAATAGCAAGGACTTAACACTAGAAGGATCAGATTGCTTCAGAATTCATGTTATGATAATGAATTAGAAATTATATAGTTAATACTTTTGAACCACCCATATTGCAGATAAGCCATTTATTGACTAAGTCTGGTCCTGGTCTCTATCTCAGTTTTCTGGCTACATCTGCCCTGAAGACAAAACTACAACTCTAGCATATGCCAGAAATGTAACTCAGATTAACATTGAAGCAGACAAACAATGCTGTTTCAGCTCAGATTCTGAGTATATTTAGATCTTGGAGGAACTCTAGAGTACAGACTGCCCATATGTCACCCAGGATGATTTCCTGATTTTAGTCCTTTCTTAGGTCAGACAGAGATTGCAGCTGTTCCTCATATTTATAGAGTCTCCAAAACTCCAACTTAATCACCTTGAAAACAGAATATTATAGCCACATGAACTTAAGCCAGTTTACCAAAACGAGTGATAAAATCATTATGAAAAGTACTAGCATTCCTGAATGCTCACTATAGATTTTTTTTTTTTTTACTTTTACATAAAATAGGTCTTGTTATTGCCTTCTGAATTTTGCCATTATCTACCTACCACTTGAATTGTTTTCATAGCATTACCTTGACCTACAGCTTTGGTGGGAGCAGCACTCCCAGGGTACAAGCAAACCATCTCTGCAGTTGCTACAGGCTTACCTGTGCAAGCATGCTGCTCCTACACCACATGCAGAACAATTCTGCCACTAAATACAAAACCATCTCACCATGCACAGAATACAGATGCATTACAAGAAATGCTGTATCAGCTAAAGGTGAACATAGGTCATAGTCATTAGCACCTCTAAAGCATTCCTCTTACCTAAGAAAATGGCATATTAAAAAAAATGGCAATAACATAAAGATCTTAGTATTTTCTTTCTGGTTTAGGATGAGAGCGTTATACAAAACAGGATGAGAGTTATACAAACAAGCTTATGGGGATGGGGAATACTATCACCATTCTATTTTTCATGGTAAATTGATAGGTCTAATTATATAATACATTTCTATCAAGATCATGCCAGTATTAAACATCAGGCAGTATACCGGGAACTACATAAAACCTATAAAGCTTCACTTATTGCTCTTGAGAGCATTCACCAAACATTTCAGTAAAACTCCACACAGAGCTGGTCTCTGAATACATTAGTTGTGGCTACATTTCCAATTTCAGACCACAAGTCTGGGAAGCCTGGGAGTATAATGTGTCTTTACAAATAATTTCTTCTTTAATGTAAAAATTAAGTTTTCCTTTGTCTTTGAAGCTAAGACATGGTAGGAAAGAAGAGTAGGTCCAAAAAGAGAGAGAAAAGCCTATCTACCTGGAATTAAAGATATGCGTCTACTAAAACAGTAACCTAAGCAAACAGGGAAAAGAATACTTGTTTAATGCATAACATTTAATCTTATAATGGGGTAATAAATGAGTGCCACATTTGACACTCACAGTCAGTTCTCATGTTGAGAGGGATTTGAAAACTTCTTCAATATAAAGTATTCGAAGCACAAGGCACAGGGCCACTTTTCCAGAGTTTTCCATGGCTTTATATTGACTATTTCTTCATACATATAGCCCTAAAAATGGCCTTGTCTCTGATGATAGTTCAGCTTGGACTTCCATCCAAACCACTATTGCCAAGACGAGGTTAAAACCTCATGCTTCATTAGCCACAGCAGCCTTGGCAAGGGCCAACACCAAGCAGCAGTGCTCTGCATCATCACCATCTGTCTCAAACTAGGAACTAGTGCAAGGAATAGACAAACAAGGCAGTCACAAAACTGTAGCTTCTGTAGCAATCTAGCTTTTGAACAGCATCAGCTAAGTCTCTGTCTTCAGTCATTTTGTTTAATCCATTTTCCTTTCCCAAACAATTTGTCTCTTTTTTAGGCCATATTGTGTCTTTCTTCTTCAATGGGCCTAAATCTAAGTCATTGCTCATTTCTCCTCCTTTGGTTCCAAGCATCTGTTTTCGGCATATGTCTTCATAGCTTTCTATTGTAGGAAACAAGAGGAGAAAACCACCCAGGGAGACAGAGAGAACAGGTTAGAAGAGTAAGATGAAAACCCATGAAAGGCAGGAGTGAAATCCCCAGAGACCTCTCTGGACAGGCTCCCCTGGTACCCTCTGACAAGATGATCTGCACTGACTGCTTACCCTCACTTACCCTATGAAGGGTCATCCCTTCAGACCTGCTGACCATGCTGATGGTGCCATTGATCTTAGATTTGCTCCCATCAAGCAAACAGGCTTAAGCAGTTTGACCCTGGCTTCCTACAACAGGAACAGCTGAGATTGCCAAAGCCTAGGGATAACGTCTCTCAGCAAAGGCAGCAGCATTCATGATCTGAGAGCAATTCTTCCCACAGCTTGTGTACTGGGCTTGGATCTTTTGCATCTCACACACCTAGGAGTCAACAAGGTCTGTATCTCATTTCACCTTTCTCTTGTTATGTCTTCTGCCTTGCCTTTTCCTTTCACCAGACCTCCTCTATTTGACACTATGATGTTTAGATGGCTCTTGTACCTGCAAACATTATTTGGTCTCTAAGACACAGCACCACTATGCATACACTGCCTCCTTTCCAGGCATTGCTCCTCTTACACCTTTCAGTCCAAAATTCCTTGGGGCAGAAAATCTCAAGAGCTCCTGAAAGCAAGCACCCTAAGGTATTGCTTCCTACAGAGTTGGATAAAGTAACTGAAGTGAATGNATCAACAAGGAGTAAGAAGTACAGAAGTATTTGCCCCAGTCATCTGTGCACGTAACAGCCAAAGAGTTTGGTACCAGTGCCAAACCTACCACCTTGCTGCTCTACTTCTTTGCCTTCTTGCCCACTACACTAAGTCTCCCCTCTCTATTCCCCAACAAGAGCTGGATTGCACAATCAGAAGGACAACGCAGCTGGGATGTTCTTCTCCATTCTCCAAACACATAGGCACTACTAGTCTCCAACCTGGGGAAGAGACAAGATTCTACACCTGCCTGTGAGGAGAGAGCGAGCAAAGACAGAAAGAAACTTTGCAGGGTGAATCTGACCTAACCTAGGAGGTCATGTTCCTCCCATCACTGGCATTCAAAGCCATGCACACAGAGAAAAACAATCTGAGCATGCCAAAATGAGGTCACTCAGAACAATGAACAGTAACTGTTATTTTCTTAACACCTCAACATTTCTCTCTTTATGCAAGTTCATTGTACAACAGAGCAGGTTGAGTTTAAATGAGAATTAGGCTGCAGCTTTTTAGTATGCCCCAGGTAAAACCAGTGAGCAGGCACTAAGGGCACCCGATAACATTATCTGCACATGCACTATTGTGTAACTGTCTCCACAGGCACAAAGGACTGTCAAGCTGCCATAAGACTTCATGCTAATTGCTGTGTGTGTTATGAAATGTAAATTAGGACTCCCTCAAAAACCTGGAAAATCGCACTCTTCTAAATCTCACAGGATTATAAGAGGGCAGTCATTCAATAATATTTCTCACCAAGAAATGTGAAACTAGGCTCTGCAAAGATGCTCTGCACAAAGAGAGACAGATCTGTTAGAGTACATAACAGTTGTTTTGCTGCATATGCAGCTCCAAATCAAATTTGCAAACTGGTTAAACATCTGGAGGGGAGAGCCTCAGATGGTGAGAACCATCACAATTATGGTAATACCCACAGTGTTTCTTTACCAAGTGCGGTGTAAAATTAAGTAGTTAATATACATGATGATTAAAACAGTTGACACAATTACCAAATGTTGCATGACTCCTACGACTGAAAGGACAAGGTAGGGGGGCTGCCCTGTATGTTCTATTTTACCTTCCCTCTTCCAAAAGAAAGTCTCCTGCTACTAAGTTTTTTCTGAATAATGAAACATAATAATGATTTGTGCCAAAAAATATAAAATAAAAACATGTAAGTACATCCCATAAATATTTTCACTGCTTCATTATTTAGGACCAACCAAGCATTTTATGAACTGTAGTTATTTATGATGTTTTATATACTGCATTTGTTTATGCACAAAATGGTCCCCCACTTCCTCACTGTTGCTCTTCATGGTTCAGCAGCAAGACAGGTCAGACTTCAAACTGTGTTGCAAGAGTCTTATTCTCCTGTCCTCGAAGGCCCTCTATCCTGCAAACACTCAGCCATGTGTTTATCTATACAAGGAGTCTCACTGAACTCATTCATGAAATTCTAGCCTTATTTAAATTGCCACAGGTTTACCATTGATTCCATTTAGACCCAGATTTCATCTAATGGGACTATTTACATCTGAAAAGCTGAACACATGTCCAAGTGTTTGTAAAACTGAATTCCCAACAGCAAAGCCAAGGCATATTCTGCCATTTTATCTCTTACTAGCATGTCAGACCTACAAAATTGTTTGCTTTCCTTTTTGATTTTTGTTAGGACAAAATAAGCAGATCATCACTAAAGCAGATTATGAAGTTGTATTTATCCTTCTTTTTTAATATTACTAAGCAGGTCATCCTCTCCAATCTGCAGGAAATAGTTAATGCATAACTGTCTAAGCACGAAAGCACAAACACTGACTTTGCTTAGCAGAAGAGTTTACCTGTTCATTTGTACTTCAAAAAAGAATAAATTTCAGGCAGCCACAAGAATAACAGATTAGTAAGGCATAGTCTTCTTTCTTTAATTAGAGCAGCAGCAATGTTCAACCAATCTAAATTGAACTCAATTACATCAAAGTTTAGTCATTTTCTGAAAAAACACCTGAAATATAATCTCTGCATTTGCTTCCTCATTTAGTTTTATTTTAAAACATGGATAGTGTAAGCTGATCCAAGGAGCTGACTTCAAACCTTCAGCAGAAAAAAAGAAGGAAACACAAATATTGCAAAGTCAGAAGAGATCCTTCACAGTAGAACGTAAAAATTTAGCAGTTCCTGATGCAATTCAGAACAATGACTAAAGAAATAATGACTCTCTAAACACAAAACAAACAACTTGTTTTTCTGATTACCATACTGCTTACTCTATTTATAAGCCCAGAAACTTCCAAGGGTATAACTGGATAATAATTTAATCACTCTGTTGGAAAAGTCACTGATGGCAGGTCCTATCCCTTTACTTTATCCATGACCTGTGCTGCTGGTGCAGACATAAGATAGCATGCAAGTACAGATGAGATGAAAAATTATGTCTTTTAGTGTGTGTGTGTGTGCACACACATATATATATACACAAAGAGATGTGCAATTAAGTATGCATATTAAATGCAACCATCCTGTTAGGAAAAAGGTTCTTTTGCATTTTACAACACAAAATAGACCGTAACAAGAAGTCTTCCTTTAGTTGCTCACTTACTCTTGGCAAAGGACTAAGTGGGACAATTTCAGTTTCATTCTTAGAATTATCACAGCACCTGCTCTTCCTTAACAGGACCACTCTCTGCCACTTCACACACTTTATATAGGATTTCAGTCCAAGAAAAATGAGGATGGAAAACAAATACTCTTCACTAATACAGCATAGAGCAGCATATAAAGTACAACATTGTACATTACCATACTCTACACACAGATGTTTCCCCACGATTTCTTATCTTGAAAGAAGCAAAATAAAGTGCTCTCACTGCCTTGTTCAAGCAAAAACCTTAAGCCATCACTCCCACTATGCCACATAACGAACAGATGTCCTTAGATCCTTGACCACACTAAGATCCAGTGCAATTTGTATTTTGAAGCGCAATTGTTTCAGTTACACTAGACAAACACGGGAAAAAAATTGATAAATTATTTCAATCACACTCACTGAAAATTCTCACCCACATCACTTAGATTTTTCCTTAAATATTTACATAAAGACTAAGGCACAGGCATTAATAAAATAACTCTTTATTCTGGAATCCTGTAATCTTTTCCCATACTTATATTTACCTGTGTCTTAGTTCTTTATTTTTATGCTTTAGAGTCATTGTACTTATTCAGAAAACAGTACCCTAACATTAGGATTCAGTAATAAGAAACTGAGGTTTAAATCTTTTTGCTGTAAAATAAACTCCTGTGCTTTTTCACATCATTAACAATTAGCAAGCATAGTATGAACACAAACTGAAACCCCCTGCCTATAGTAAACTACAACACAGAGAACCTCAACAAAATCTGCAAATTTCAGTCTGCAAGATGTTCAGAACAAGCCAAGCACAGAGACAAACTGGTAAATTGAAATATCACACACAGCATGTGTTTCTGGAAACTGTGCCTAACAGGGTGGTACCTCGCTCCAAGCTACTGACTGCATCACAGCATTTCAAGATACGTATGGTACTCATCACCATGGTACCTGCAGATCTGTACTATGCAAATTTCCTGCTTCAAGAAGCCTTCTTCTCCAACAGTATCGTCAAGCAGCTAGATCTAGAGCTGCAAAGAGCAGCAAACCTTTTTTCCTGCAAAACTAGTTTATTTCTGCACACATCAAGCCAACTGCTCAGAATTACAATAGAGTTAACATTTATCTTAGTGATACATGGACAAAACGCTACAGGTATTCCTATACAGTCAGTATTTTCATCATTTTTCAAGAGTAAAATACCAAATATTAATAATTATTAGTATGGCAAGCTAGCAGACTAGGTATATGGTACATAAATAGGTGAAAGTCAATATTCCTTAAGGCCTTTCTTCTTTGTGGGATTCTTTCCTCACCTCACCAGACACTTGCCCAGCCCTCAATGAGGTGGCCCTCAGCTGTTTTCATACAGGATTGTTCATACTGATTGAAAACGGAACATTTAGGGAATAAATGGAATAAAGAGCTGACTGTCCTCTAGAGGAAAACAGTTTCCTGAAAATTCTCACAGGTTTACTTTAGTTGCCTAACGATTCTTACAGATAAACATCACCTTTTTCATTAATATCCTGTTATCTTTTGTCATGTGCTACAAGCTGGCTCTAAATTCCAGAAGACCTACTAGCTTCCTTGTTCACTGGACACCCAATCCTTCCTTTTGCTTTTAATATCAGTCAGGCATGAAACTCCAGTTACTCAACTCCATCAGGGAAATCCCAGGTTCTGATACAAACCTACTCATTCAACATTAAACAAAACTGATTTAGTGAGACTTTCACAGAATTGCAGCTTTTGGGAGGAACCTCTGGAGGTCATCTAGTCCAAGACACTCCACTCTATCCAAATAAAGCACAGTCACCTGAAGCAGTTTGCACAGGATTGTGTTCGGGTGGGTTTTAATTATCCCCAGAGAAGGAGACTCTCCACAACTCCTCGTCTTTTAATTAAAGCAAGTACAGTGCTACAGCAAAACACACTCCAGAGAAACCAAAACTGCTCTGGCTAAGCAGCATCTGGACACCTCACAGTTCCTGAGGCAAGGGAAAGTATATAAAACAAGCTCCTTTCTTTAAGCCCAAGCTGTCATTTCAAAACAGCCAATACCCTTATGAAGGCTTGAGCCCCATGGAACCATCCAGCACAACGGATTGTCAAAGATGTGGCTTCAGCAGCCACAAGTTTGCCATCACAGTGAGCAGGAACAGGGAGGAAAGAAGCAAAGCAGTAAGAGATGTAGTGACTTTCAGCATCACTCAGGGCCCTCCTGACACAGCCCCAGGCTCATTCAGGTGGAGCAGGCACCCATCTGAGGCTTCACCTGCCAGCCATACTCCATAAGCCACACCACCACAGCCATCTCCAGAGTGGGAGCTGCTCTCAACAGCCAGGCACAGCAGGAATGTGCCTGGCAGCAAACAGCAGCACAGACAGAACTCCAGGTATCTAGCCTGGGCTTGGCTTTTTTACCACGAGTGCAACAACGTGAGGATCCATTTTCTTTGTGGCCTTTCCCCGTCCTTAAGTCTTTCATCTTCAGGATAAAAGTATATTTTGAGAACTCGCCAGAAGCATGATGTTTATTGAAGAGAAATACTAACATTTTTAACAAGCCAAGTGATTTACATGCAAGAGATGAGTAATGTACTGTGAAATGGAATAGAACATATAACTACATCTTTTCACAAAAATAGAAAATTTATTCAAGTACACTGGTGTTACAAAGAAGTTATAAAGAACTGTGCTACAAAATAAGAGCTGAGAGACACAAAAATGCAATTTGATTAAATTTTTTCGTTATGCTCTTAGTACTTTTTCTTTCAGCAGGCTTTATTTATACAGCCATGCAGCATTTAAATTATTTTTTTGGCACTGGAACCTTAATTCAGATCAAAGTGATTTAAAAAGCCTAAGCTTTCTTCTCCTTTAATTATAAAAATATAAGACATCAGAAGTTTAATTACAAATAATTGGTTAAAAAAAGGAAACCTTTCTTCTGCAACTAATGTTAATTTTGCCAGAACAACCCTCTTTTCTTTTCTAAAAAAACCAAAACAAAACAACCCCCACGGACAAAATGACCTTTAAAAGTTTCCTCAAGTACAACTGACACTGTTTGAAGAAAATGAAACACATACACTGAAAATTCATGGAATTTATTACAAGAAAATTCTTGTTAAAATTCAAGATTTTGCAGTAAGGAAATAGACAGAAGCATATCATACCTAGAAGTATCTTCCCAGGAACTGTACAGTGTTTCTTTTTGGCATAGGAGCTGGAAGGAGGCCTGGAAAGCCTAAGAAAGGATAGCAGAAAAGGAGCAACCTTGCTAGAGACTCACGAACCAAACTTCCAAACCAGAAATTATTTCAGTTACCCAAGATGATTCACCAAATAAATACGAGCACCAAAATGTCAGATGGGCCAATACAGAGAGGCTTAATCCAGGATATAAATATTCTTATCGTTTCAGTGGTATCTAGAGTGCTGATGTAAAACACACAATATAAGGCTTGTTAAGATCCTGCCTCAAATGTAAGTCTAATTGCTTCATCTTCTTATTAAAATATTAAAACAACACTGTTGCTACCTTAAGTAGTAATATCACATAAATACAGTATCAAACACAAGAGAAAGTATAACAGCATCTTCACTGTCACGTAACTGTTTGGAATTAGAGGATAAAACAAGGCACAGTGTTCCTTCAATTTTTTTTTTTTATTTGAAAAGACAAAACTATTTTTAAAAAGCATATGAAGCATGAAAAAAAAAAGAGTAGAGAGTAGAAGGTTCATAACCTACAGAACAAAAGCTGCAAGTTCCACCCACAGAGTCACACTCAACACAGTATGTGCTCCTTTTACTTCAGTAAGGGAAATCCACAGTATTATTTGGAAATGGGAAACTTAGGAAAGTTACTCCAATGGCCAGAAGTGGCTGCAGGCATCTCATCTGAATTTCCAACTGGACCTAATCCTCCTCTCAAAGCAGCCCAGTACAAGTCCCCCCAAACAAAGGAGCCAGCCAAACATAACTGATTCTGACCCAGGAAAGTCGACAGGCTGTGAAATGAAACCAAGAATATTCCAATGTTTCCAAAGTGCTACAATATCACAAAGACTAAAAATACCAACAGGATCAGTCTGCAGAGGCAGAACTACTAAACAGCCTATAAAGGCACAGGCATTGTGTGCTTCAAAAGGAAGATTTTTAACTGTATTATTTCATGTGCTGCTTTGCACATTGGGCAGCAAGAGCCTTCCATGTCTTTTCAAAGGTCCACCACTGAAAACACATTCTGAAAACAATAGCAAACCATACACACACAAAAGACTTGGAGAGACCAAAGTGAAAGTCACAGAAGTGGCAGATTTTTGAAATTAATTCCCACTTCAAGATTTCATGTGAGAGACCTGAAACAAATCAGTCATTTACAAAAACAAAAAAAAACAACAACAACAAAAAAAATCAAATTATCCTGGATTAAGAATTCTAGTTCTCCCCAGTTTGCCTCCAACATGCTATTACTTTATAATCCAATGATCACATGTTTCAATGCAAAATGTCCACTAAAAGCCTGTCAAGTGTATAGGCATTAATATAGTAAAAAAACTACAACTTGACAACTCACAACCTCACAGCAGGTTGAACCCTAAGCAAAACACCTCTAGGAAACACCCAGGGGTAAAATGCAGGCACAGGAATTACCATAACATACCTGGTTCCAAAACCAGCCACACACTGAATATTTACAATTTAAATGATAATGGGAAAGACCTCCTCTGCCTACCTTCTACAGGCAACTTCAGCACACCCAATCTTTTCTACACACAAGCTGGTTTCCTCCTGAAGTCTTTTTTCATCTCCTGTTGGGATCTGGATGAAGACATATCAAGGGGCTCTTTGATAAAAGCCAACAGCTTCGTGCTAGTTGGCAGGATTTCAGGGCTTGATTTTAACCGTGATATTCCACAATAAAGGAATTGCTGACCCCTATCTACAGACAGGTTTTTATTTTCCTTAATTCTTAAAGATCTTTATAATGAACAACATCCAGTGACTCAGGGGTTTTTCCTCCTCCCCTCACTAAGTAATTATGTCACCTTAAAACTGCTCCAAACATCAAATTTAGAAAACTATTTTCAGTGGAAGTCTATTTCTTAGTGCTTTATTCATACACTGGAACTCCATGCTGGCTTTTTTAGTACCAAAGCAAATAACCATTACCAGCTTCAATAGTTGCTGAGAAAACATAAAAGCTATTTTAAAAAGCATCAACTAGATATATTCCTGCCTAGAAATTGGAGGCTGGATGCTGCAAAGGCACTCCTGATGCATCATGACACTAGAAGCCCGCACACTTAGCCAGGCACCGCCTCCTAAATAAAAGTACCTGATGCCCAGAGAGCCATACAACTTTGAGCTACATTCCCTTGTATCAGAGGGAGAGAAAAATCTTAGACAAGCAGTTAACTCAAGTTACACTTAGAGCAGGCAGCAAGCAACTGGAAACACTATGTACAGAAATGAAATGCTATCTCTAGGTTGGGGCTGCAGATAAACACTTGTGGTGTATCTTTTAGTATTTGAGAGTGTTCAGAGACTGGTTTCCCACCGAACCACTGGGTGCAGGTCATTCTACAGCAATGATGTGGAAGTGGCACACTGGAGTCTGGCTCCTGAGCCCAGCTTCCAATTATTAACTGCTATATGTAAAAAGCCACAGAGGTGAGAAGAGAAGACTGGACAGAGATCTAGGAAGGGCATTGGCTGCTGTTGAGTGGGTTTGTTTCCATGACAATTTTGGTCGCTGAATAGTGACCCTGTTTCAAGAGTTCAAGTCCTTTTTTAGGATTTAAGTACGCAAATTACCAAGCTGCATGAAAATAGCATCCAGGCACTGGCAGGGACTTCACAGCAATAGTTCTGCTACCAATTACTGCGTTGTTCCCCTGAATGCGAATTGGACCAGCCGACTAAAACATGTAGGAGCTAAAAATCATACAATTCTCTCATTAGCAAAACAGCCTGGAGTAACACTAAATTCAGAAACACCCATCCTGGACATAGGATGCTAAACTCAGAAAAATCTGTCCTCCCTTGAAATCCAGGTCAGAGGTCAGGGCAGGGCTTCTGGGGTCTACTGACAAGTTAGTGAATAATAAGAGATTCCACAGATCAGTCCAGCCATCTAGAAACAACGGTTTGTACCATCATATAGAAAATCCACATTCAATTATCTGTCAGTCTCTGGCTTCCCAGGCCAGCTGGGACTAGAAATGCTGCTGAGGCCAATGTGCTTAAATCCTGGAGAGAAGGAAATGATCTGAGGCAGTCAACAGTGACCCCTGTGAATATATTAAGAAGCCTTTGTGGCAGACTAATGGCAAACCTGTCCAGCTCTCTGTTGGAAGAAAGATGCCATAAAAGGCAGGGTTTCAAATTTTAGCATACAACAGAATTCTGCTACTTAATATAATGATAGTATATACACCCACAGTGTTTTTACAGATTACACTGATTCTTAACAGTTTTTGAAGCATTAATACAGGCCACTTGAATAAACTACTGGACAAAAAAAAATCAAAATAATTAAGATACAAAAGAAAAAAATCTTATGCTGAAAGTACAATATTTCCAATAAAACAAAAAGCAATTAAAAATATGAGGAGGTAAAGGAAATAAGGGATATGAAGACAGTAAACAAGTACTATTTACCTCCAACAGAAACCTGCCACTATTCTTGAAAAATTTCCTCATGAAGCCACTAGGACAATGAAGGCTAACAGAGTAACTCACACCGTCCTAAGGAACACAAGGATTAATATTCAAGGAAGCCACTTTTACTTTTTCTCCCTCTGGAGGCTTAACGAGGCCAGGAATGGTCCGTGAAGCATCATCAATGAACCTTCCCCAGTTACAAAGCCTGGGTCACAAAATTTTATCAGCTTCAAACAGTTTGATTTACCAATTTTCTTTTTCTTTGAAGTAAAACAGAGATTGATAGATTACTTGATCCTTGGCTGCTGCCCCAGTGATCCAGCTTGTTCCTTTGTTTCACAATCAGCTGTCACACACAAACAGCAGCAAGCCTGGTGCTAGCCTGAAGCATCCTCTGAAGACAGAGCCAAGTGCATGTCACTGCCTTTGGAGATGTCTGTCATAAGCCATTCACAGGTCCACAAAATATTTCAACCGCCCTGAAGTAACAAACTGAGCAGTAGTGTTGACATGTTAAGTAATATTTAGGATGCCATTCCAAAGAAACACTTCCCTCTGACTCTTCGAGTTTCATTCAACACGATAGCCTTTGGAGAAAAATGGTTTAGTATGGAGCTCTGCAGAGGGTGAAACTGGGAAAGAAATTGCAAAATTTAAACACTCTTACTAGGGAGGGACTGACTGCACAAAAAATAACACATCTTAAGTCTGGATGACCATCCTGAGACAGGATAAGAACCTGACTGAGCAGACGTGAAATGAACTCCTACTGCATCCTGACTTAAACAACCTGCCCACAGAATAAGTTCCCACTCTAAAGGACCATAAGGAGAGTTTATATGATCTGTTGCCCCAAGTGGGAAAGCAAGAGTCAAAGGTTGCCAAGCACTATGGCAAACTACAGGCTTCCATAATCAAGAGAAATTCCAAAATTTATTTTAGAACTTTCAGCATAAGATTCAGGTCTCCAGATAAAATGCTTCCACCTTTCAAAAAACTATTTCAGAAAAAAAATAGCGTGGAAAAAAAACAGAGAAGGAAATGGACATTTTAAAAATGTTTATTTTCCAAGAAAACATTTATCCCAAAATCTGAATAAAGACTATAAGATATTTAGAAATAATTTTTTTTTTAAATCTAACATAATACACTGGCCCAAAGAACAGATTCACCTTTACATAAGTAATAACACTAAGCATCTCTGCCTTCAGATTTAGTCTGTTTCTCCAGCTTTGTTTTCGGAGCAACTCTCACCACACGTTGCCAGCAGTCTTGCATCAGTTTCAGCATCAAATATTTCAGCTAAAGAAAGAAACTCCATAAACAAACAGCAAAGTCTGATTCAGTCAGCTTCACAGAAAAAAAGAATTAAAAAAAAAAAAAAAACCCCAAACCTAGCAGCAAACAACAAGGGAAGGGCAAACTTCCAGATGAGGGAAGAAAAGGAGCTCTAATTCATCACTCTTGCAGCTATCAGATGGTTAACAAATTGAGATGAGATACTTCTGAGCCTTTCAGCGACTTTCGCTCTGGCAAACTTAAAGGATTCAGAAGTGCAGCTGGAATACATATGGGAGATGTTGGAGAAAGTTGATCATTTGAATTTGTAACTCCATTGTGTGCTGGAAGAACTTCCTGCAGATGAGGCGCATCCCGTCAGTGACTCAGGGAGACTCTCCGTCTGCTAACAGGCATGAATTTATTCTCTGAAGCAGCTACCAGAAGTGACATGTTTTATGTTAGTGTTACATATGCAACAAGAATCTTAAAATAAAGCCAGTGGGGATGTAATTTCCTTTTTGCTTTCTAAAATCTCTATACTACAGCATCTCAAATGGGGAAAAAAAAAAAAATGACCCACCAATATTTTAATGAAACTAAGATTTCACATTTGGATCTAGAGAAGGTATTCATCATATTTTTTTATGCAGAAACCATTTTTAAATCAAAAGCTAAACACACATTTACATTATGCTCAGCATTAGAAAGAACTGGTATTAAAAGAGTATTATTGAGCCGGGTTCATCCCATTAGACAGTTACTGATTCATTTGGTTAACACTCAGCTACAACACAAACTCAACTACAAACCTTTACTACGCAGCCTAAGTTACTCAAGCATCTTCTCCGAGTTACCTTTACTCCTCTATGAATATGTTAAAGCTCCTGTTTCATATAAAAATTATCTTTATGGTGGTTTGAAGTTAGAATGCAGAAGATGGAGCAGAGGGAGGAAAGCGAAAACACTATAGGGAAAGCACACGAGTCTCTGTCTTCCCATCACCAACCTAACTCCTGGAATTCAGAAGATTGCAGCTACCTGTAAACTAGAGCTACTAAAAGCTACTGGAGAGGTGTACTCAGAGCTGAAAATTTGAGAAGACGACAAAAAGGGGCCATAAAAAGCACAAATGTAAATTAATAATCAAATATACACACACAACAAGGAGACAGATGGCAAGTAATTTTCCCCAGTGCACTTACACTTGTTCTTCTAGTGCACGTATTTGGGTCACTTGCTAGATTAAATCTCATGTGGCAGACCCAACAGAGGTACTGTCAAATGTGTATGGGCTCAGCCTGTTTTAAAATGATGCAAGTCTGACACTACAGGGTGAAAACATTTAACAGGATTTTTTCAACACAGTCTGGATTATTGCCCAGCAACTCTGAAACAGGGCTGATGGATATTTTCTATCATCAGCAAGGCTGCCCCATTCAGGCCTGCTAAATAAAATGCAGTGTAAGCTAGAGAAGGTTGGTCTGTGCTACCAAATTTCTTGGAAGAGCCCTACACAGACAAATCTGTACACATTTTCCAGAACACATGACAATGTGTCACTGAGACAATACATCACTCAAGGTTAAAGCTTCCTATCATACTCTCCCTAAAGCATGCCTTTCTTTTGAGATTTAGAAGAAAGGACCACCTCAATAGATGAGTTGCTTTTGCCATGTTCACTGTAACAATGCATGATCTCAGACACACAGAGCACTGAATCTCCCCCACCCCAGCTACAAACTGACAGTCACCTGTCTTAGCACAGGCCAGGTGAAGGATGACAGCTTCAGTGTAAGGCACATGCAGGTCAAATTATCAGGTGAGCTGGTGGGGCTTAAACGGCAGGCAAAAATAGTCATGCCTATGTGTAAACCAAATTGCAGCAACGGGTCTCCCTCCTGTAATGCTGGTAGATACTAGCATGAAACACAAACTGTGTGTGCAGAGATTAGCCCCCCTTCATCTGGCAAGAAGCTGGATTTAACACGGTGCAACACACAAGATCTTCAACACATCTGCAGTAATGGAAATTGCATTTCTCTCTACCCTGTTACCAGTTTCAAGATGATTTTCCTTAAATAAATAAATAAACAATAAATAACAAACAAAAAACAAGCAATGTGAGCTACTGTGGCATTAAATATTTCCCCCTCTTTCTTCATTCATCTCTTGTTTTGGGTTACTACATGCCACATTTAGCTTCAAAAAAATAAGTAAAAAAAAATGGGGAAATACATCTATTTGCTCCTAGCTGAACAAAGAGGTTTTGAGCTGGGGAGGTGAAACTACTAGTAATAATCTACACATGTAAATAGGAAATATCACAGCTGTCTGTAAGAATTACAGTGGCAGGGACAAGGGTGGCAAAAGCTTGTGTTTTCTAGGTCTACATCTACAGAACAAAAGAAAAAAAACAAACAAAAAAAACCGAAGCACTGGTTCTTGTGTTTAGAAACTGACGAGAAACTGACAAGTGGCACTTTCATTCAAAGTAGTCAATAAGTCAATTGCTCAAAAATATTGGGATTGCACTGATTATGTGCAATATATCTGCTTAGCCTGAAAGAAACTAGTTAGTCAGACTAATGACAAAAAATAAGAACATACATTTGCTCACTCAACTTCCTCAGGCTTAAAATTCATGCTATTTCAGTTTAAGTGGGTAAAGGGTGGAAAACAAAATACTGAATCCTTTGATACATAGTCAAAGCCCAGACTACAAGCAAGTCTGTTATATCACTGTCCATACAGTCTTTGGTTTGGTGCCGTGCTGCTGCTAAAATATTACATCTTACCATTGGAAAATTGATTTTGCTATAAGAAGTTTTATGATGCCACTTAATCTTGCCCAACCTACATAAAAAATACAGAAAGCAATTGCAGACACCCTTTATGCAGTAAGTTTGATCACTGTATTAAAAAGAGAGCAGTGTTGGTGTAATTTCAATATAATAGCAAAGGAAGTAGAAAAAAAAAACCTTGGCAATATGCTGCCCTCCTGAAACAAGACATTACTGGTTCCCAGCTTAAATGCATAGTCTTGGTTCAGTTCAAGTTAGCATGATCTATCTCCCACACGGAGCACTGTGTCCTGCAGCTCCAGCATCGACCTCCTTTTCTACTGTTACATTTCAAGCTGGCTCCTGCAGGGCAGCAAGATTCTGTGATTACAGTTAAAAGAATACTTTGGGTCTGAGAGCCTGCCTCTTTGAATAGATAACCCTTTCTAGTTCCACAATTACTAGCACGAAGCAGCCCTTTCTGCCTTGTCCCTTCCAGTGCTGCAATTGAAAAACATCATAATTAGATGACCCCACATACAGATGTGCCATTAACTGGCTTTCAGAGCACTCTAGTCAATGTCTAAATCTTAGCTGCAATGATGAGAAGTACTTTATTTAGTTAGGAGGTAAACAAATGAATAAAGCAGTCTTTTAGAACACCTTTTAAACAGTGTGGGAATAGTACTAGCATAAATCAGTGTGTGATTATCTTTTCCACACTTTCAGAGATGACACTCAAATAGCACTTTTTTCTAACTGCATTAAAGCACATTCAGACATGATCTAGAGTAACCTTGACCTCTACATCAACAGCATCAGAAAGTACTTCATACTTCTTTCCATGCCTAGTCCATTTGAACTGGCCTGCAGGACAACTTTTAAGCTTCTGCTTAAACAACCCAGATTTGCCCAAACATTGCAATATATGCTATATAGGGTTATGTAAATATTCCACAATTCCTGCCGTTCTTAACTATAATAAGAGGGTTTAAAATAGCATCACTGCATCAAAATATTCACTACTTCCTATTGGTCCAACTCAGACCTCGCATCTCAGGGCAACAGCAGACTTTTACCTTTTACTGTTTATGAACGAAGCTTCAAAACTTCAAAATGGGTTTAAGAAAAAACACTGTAGAAAATTGGAAGACTCACAGAAACCTAAAACCATTTAATTGCTCGCAAGGCTTCAAGTACATGTAAATGACCCGGAGGGCTGAAGGCTGAATTGCCACATTCTGCAGCCAACTCTGCTCCCAGCCAGAGACCTATACCAGGGCTAACACTTGGCATTTGCTTCCAGTATAATAGGTTTAATAGTAGCAAGCCTTGAAAACAGAGGGGAGTATTCTGGAAGCGGTGACAGATCTTAAACACGGCAGGTGCACTGTAATACCGCTTAAGGGAGGAAAATTCCAAGTTTAGTAACTAATTACTGCAGGACAGGCAGGTTATTTTCCAATGCAAATGCCTAATCAAAGACACATCTGACCCTTTCGCATCCCATCCGCGCGCCGGGAAGCTCAGCTCATCCAGCAAACATCTTCCTGATCATGCACACCCCTCATCCCACACCGCCGTGCTTCCTCGCGTTTCCTCCTCTCACACCCAAGGCTCCGGGGCACCAGCCCTGCCTGACGGCTGCTCAGGGAGTTCGCTGGCACCGTGACCCCGAGCGCTGCCAGACCCTCCGCTCACACAGCCACCGGGGCACCCCTCGCTCCGTCCCTCCCGCACGGGCACGGCACGCGTGGCCAGCTGCCGGCTCCCGCAGGATTCCAGCTGCCGGCTCCCGCAGGATTCCAGCCGCGCTGCCGGGACGGGACGGGACGGGCCCCACCCACCGCCCCCGGGGCAGAGAGAGAGGAGAGAGCCTGATGAAACGCTGTCAAAGTCAATCCCGCCTCACTTTTTGGATGGTTTAATTCCAATGGAGCATGAATCACCCCAGGACTGTTAATAAGTTTAGCCAGGCGTGCTGTTCTCCCTAATAATACATCATAATTATGCATCTGTTTTAAATGCGATCAGATTAAGTCACCGGAAAAGGCACAAATCGGAATTTCCCCCGACTAAGAACACCGCCTTTCCGCAGCTCCGGCGGGCAGGTACGGCGAGCAGAGGAGCAGGTGGGCAGCCCAAGCCAGCCCGGCGTCGCTCCGCTCCCCGCAGCCCGGCAGCGGACGGCAACTTCCCGTGGGCGCTTGGTCCCTGCGGAGCGGGGGAACGGGACGGGAGGCGGCCGGGCACCCGCTGACACCGCGCATGAGGAATCAGCCCAGGACATGCCAACTTGGAACGGCGGGTCCCCTCCCGCTACGCGCGGCTACAGAGAACCGAGTCCGAGCTGTCAAAGCCCCGGGAGCGGAGGGTGCCACCGCGGCCACCCGGAGCTCCGGAGCCACCGGGACCCTCCGGCGCCGCCCCGGGCACCAGCAGGGGGGCGGCCGAAGCTCCGCTCCCGACAGGTGAGCAGCCCCCGCCCGACAGGGCGAGCCCCAGGGCGCTGCTCAACAACTCCGCGATCATCTCTCCGCCTGCCGCCGCCGCCGCCGCTCTCGCACCGGGACAGCCCCCTGCCCTGCCCGGCCTCCCGCGCCAGCCCCGCCGCGCCTGCCCCTCGCGCCCCC
>VZTT01071161.1:28169-38542 GCA_013400855.1 Buphagus erythrorhynchus
CCGCCCCGCGCGCCGGCGGCTGAGCCGGCCCCGGCCCCGCTCCGCTCCCGCTCCCGTTCCAGATCCCGCTCCCGAGCCGGCGGCACGGGATGGGCCCTGGGATGGGCCGCGTCCCGCTGCCAGCTGGGTGCAATCAGGGATTATTTTCCTTACCCTTTTTCTCCTTTCCCCATCTTCCTTTTCCATTTTGTTTTCTCTTTGACTTCTTTTTTTCTTTCTTTCCCCTTTTTCTCTGTTCCCCTTTTCTCTTCTTGCTTTTCCCGTCTTTATTTTCTTTGTTTTCCTGTTTCCCTTCCCCCCCTTTTTTTATTTTTACTCAGCCCTGCGGAATAGGTCAGATTAGTAGGAAAGAGAAGGGCTATACCTATATTGGGGATGGGATGCCGGAGTGGGGAGCTCCACACTTGCCCAGTCTGCTATTTCCCTCTCTATCAGTGTGAGCATCCATGGGGAGCTCTTAGCTCAGCTTACAGTTAAACAAAATCACTGAAACTTGGCAGAGAAGGTCAGAAACAGACACACCCTAAGGCAAGGAGTGCTGCAAGCTGGTGCTCCCTCAGGACAGCCCCACAACTGAGAGGAGGGATGGGTATAGCCAGAGATGCGCACTTTGACTGGAACAGATAAATAGACTGGAAAGGAAAGCCAGCTGTGGAAAATAATGCACTGAAACTGTCTTCCAGAATTCATGGGATATAGAGGCATGAAGTTATGGAAAGGATTTGGGTCCATCAAGCTGATTATTTCTTTTTTATAGAGAGTTTTTAAAGCGTTGCCTCCTTTCGCTGCAAGCCAGCCCTTTTATGTAACTGTTTCCTCACGATTTCCATCAAGTGGCACATCATGCTGTCCCAGAAGAATGGGAATCCGTTCATCAAGCTGTGTCTAATAAATTGGGGAGCTTTTAACAAGTTTTCTTACTCCCCTATGTGATTATTTAATGCTGTTCTTTGCAACCTCAAAATATACCAAGTGCATGAAGACCTCTTTTCAAGCAATGCTTAAAGTGCTCCTGGGAAGTCTGCCCCAAGTGTCACAAACATCTCAGCTGCTTCTACTTAGATTCAGGGAGTGTGTTATCACCATCAGTGGCAGTAATTGCAGACATGGGGGGAGGGTGCATTTTTTTCAGAATATTAAAGCTTTGAGGGGCCTTATTGAACCCATTAGCAGATCACATTGATCTGGCATTAAAGTTTTCAGCCTGAAGCACTGAACATAGTAACTTAGATTTTAAAGAGTTGGTACTCTGTCAGAAGACCTGGGTCCTTCCTTTCAAACACCAATTATCAATATGCTTCTGGACCTTCTGCCAAGATCCCAGTCATCACAACTTAGTCCTTCTTGCTGCAGTGGAATTGCTGAATTCACGCACTAGGTTTGTACAGCTCCTTCTTTGGAACATCCTAATAAACTCTGCATAAAAAGCAGTATAATTGCTGCTGAGTCATAGTGGCAGAAGCCTCTTGTTATCCATCAAAAGCATATGTATTTTTTCTTCAAAGACATGGGACTACTGACTGGGGTAGATGAGGTCTGGCAGAAAAGCTTTAGAAACAAAATAGATCCTCCAGGAAAATAAGTTTAACAAAACCAGGCACTGTCTAATAAAAGCAAATGTCAGGAAAGGGTGGGATCAAGTGTGTAGAGAGTGCCTGTTCCCCAGGACATCCCAAGTGCTCCAGGGTGACTGGAACCAGCCTGTCCAAGTAGATTTAGTTGCACTATAACAATCCACAAAGTCTGTATCTTGCGGAGACATTTCTCTGTGTAAACAAAGGACAAGTTTCCTCCCAATGGCAAGAGCTGTCTCCAGTGGAGATAACTTGCTTTGTAGAAAGATATAGATGGCAACATGTGCATTCACCACCCCACCTGTCAGCTCTGGGACTCCATAAGCCAGGCCACGCCAGGGCAGCAGCCAGAAAGGGCCAGTGCAGAAACCTGGAGACAAATTGAACATAAAAATTATTGACCCTGTTAAACAACACCACAAAAGAAAACAACAGGGTAGAAATCAAATCATAATAAAAGAATTCCTTCTCTTCTTAGAGTTAGTTAAAAGCATTAAATGCATGTAGTTATGAACAACATTATATTTTACTATATCATTGAGAGATATCAGACAACATTCTGACTTGTAGCAGATTTACAATGTATGTACAGGAACCACAAGGTGTCAGAAGAGCTAATTTAGAAGTTCAGATCTGTCACTAAGCAGACATTTTAAAAACAGTCTTCACCTCCAGAAAGTCACAGGCTGTGGTGCCAGGGAAGAGGGAAGAGGTGTAGGGTTGTAATAGCACGTAATAATAATAACAGTAATTGTAAAGATAACTAGAGTTACATAGTCTAACAGCTGATCTACTGTGTAGAGAGCTTAGTAGACAAATTCATTTTGTTTTGCTTTATTGCAAATACAACAATCAAAATTATCTGTTTTAATAACAGTTGGGAAATTTCTTCATTAAAGACATTATGGACTCTGATTCACTGTGCTACAAGATATTTCACCTAAACAGTGCCTGAAAGATTAAGTTGTGGCACAGCATGTAGAAATACATGTCTGTCACAGTGACAGATTTGGTTAACCGGTCACTGACTATGAGACCTTAAATGTCAGGGTAATGCATGTGGTACAGATCCCTCAACAGATTAGATTAGACACTTCAATTTCTCTACACTGGGTTCATTTGCTGGAGCTTGTAAAAATTATTTGTGCCAACTTCCTTAAAGCATCTGAGAAGAGGACAGCTAACCCCTTGAAAGCTGCTGGGGTTTTGGTTAGAATGAAGTAAGTGGATATTAAATGTTACTATAGGAATAATTAAGTGGGATTTAATTTTTTTTTTACCAGTTCTTATGCTCAGATACCATCAAAGAAATGTCATAACATACCGTGCCTAATTTTGAACAATCCAAATGATAACCAAAGATGTAGCTTAATGAACCTCAGAAATGTAAACTTTGGTGCATTTCAAAACATCAATGCAGTCAAGAATAAACTGGTGTTATCTAAGGAAAGAAAAAGGGATTTTACTTGAGCAAAAGTGGAGAAAGAGGAATAGAGGGGAATGCTTTAGCCAAAGTGCTGCTTTCAAAACAACTCACTGATCCATAGAGGTAAAGTTGTTGGATTCTGTGGACTAGGATCCAAGCTGTTGTTTTCCTTTCATGCTAACAAGATCATGTTAATCTTCAAAGACACCAGCATTTCTGCATTCTCTAAGAAATTGTTTTGGTTTTTCTTTTCTGTTTTGCTAGTGTTATGATAATAATAATATCAGCAATGACAGCCAAAGTAAAAATAAGTTGCAACTCCAAAACTGTAAAATATAATGGAAATCTATATGAAATATGACAACAAAAACAGATGCAGGAAAAACAAGAACACACAGGACTTTCATCAGTACTCAGAAGAGATTTTAACTGAATACATTTCCTGAGGATGTACATTTCTGGGAGACACCAGTTCCTACTTTAGATCAGTCAGTGGAGCTAGAGTATTGCTGCAGAGCTGGAGAGAGAGAGGGGGAGAGAAAGGGAGAGAGGGAGAGAGAAAACCATTTTTAACTTGACCTAATCTAATTATGCAGACTCTCTCTACAGAGAAAAAAAGATAGTTCAAGGGAAGTTTCTAGTATGCACAACACATTCAGGAGCATTTGTGTGACTCATAGGTGAGCATCTCTCAGTGGCAGAGAAAAAGGTAATTTTTAGTCTCTTCTGAATTTTCAAGGATTATTTTCTTAACATTACTCCATTCCAGACTAATCCTAATCTGCTTTGCATATTTATCTCCCATGTCCTTTGAGATAGCTCAAAGAGAGATCAAAAAGAGTTTTTAATCTTTCTTGTTCAGAGTAAGTTTACAGTATAAACTTACTAAATGCAGATGTGTCTATTTGTCATCTCCCAGAACATGATCCTCTTACTAGTTTTCTCATGCTTTATAAAAATAGCAATATGCTGCTTTTGTTTTTGGAGTTTTTTTGGTTTGGTTTGGTTTGGTTAGGTTGGAGTTTTTTGTAGTTCTTTTTATCAAAACAGCTCAAAGAAATAAAGATTCTTAAAAGATGGTTCTAGAAGTAAATTAGAATTAACCTCATTTTGTATAGGCAGAAATCAAGGCAACTGGCATTTGTGTCAGTTTATCCGAATCATATGAGAACTCTACAGCAGAAGAGGAATCTATCCAAGGTTCCAGCCATGACTCCGAGTCATTCATTTGCTTTCATCATGAGATCATCCTTCCATTCACAGTAATTGATATTTCCTCAGACAAAACACAATGGAATTATCTTAGGGATTAATTTGGCCTAGGACACTAATTCTGAGAAAAGTCCTACTTGACAGATGGATGCCTGCAACATAATCAAGAGGTCTGTGGTGCACAGCCTGGATTCTGTGCAGGTGGAGGATAGGGAGTATGAGTTGTGTATCATATCCTGCCTCTCATCATTTCTTGGCAGCTGTATTGCCCAGTAGATGGAAAAGTTTCATCAGCAGCTGAAAATCTGTTCCTTGTCATCTTCCTTCCCATAGAAAGAAGCGAATCATTGTGCTGTCCGTAAGTCCTCTACTTTTCAGGCTATTGACACTTCCCCTGTGATGCAGATGTTGAAAGACAGTTTTTACTCTAGATCTGTCTACTTCTACTTATTTGTCCTTCAAATGTACAACCTGGGATATTGGCTGTGAAAATTGGACAAAAAATGATACATCTCTATGGCAGCAAGATCCGATCTTCATCCCACAGCAGAGCAAAAGCAGCCAAAGATGCAAAGTGTAATTTCCACCTCAATCCCTGCAGATTTTCTATGGAATAACCTAATTTACTTCTTTACTTCAGTACAATTCTGTCTTCCTGCTGTATAAGCATGAAGTAAAGCCAGGAAAACCATGATTACTCTTATTTCAGAGGGAATATGTCAACGTTACCAAAACATATCTAACACCAGCACAAGCACAATTCTCAAGAGTTAAATAAACAAGGGAAAATTATTATAGAGAGTAAACCTTTGAACCCCTCTAAACAGAGTCAGTTTCATAATAATATTGGAACTAAATGACATTTTTTACTGCAATATAGACAAGCCCAGAGACGATAGTTCAAGGAGTTCTAGGTTCTTAATTAACAATATAGCAGAAACAGCAACTAAATTAGCAGGAATTAATGTTTCTTCTCATCTGCTTGCTCAATTTGAAGAAACACCTCTATATACATGAAGTCCTGAATTTCAATCTTGGATGGCCTCTGTCTCCATTCTTCAAAATATAATTAGCAAATGCTGGCAATAAAGTCACATTAAATTAAATTTTTAATGAAATAAACACATTACTGCATTTTTAGTGGTTTAAGGACATTTCTACATTGATTTAGAGATAAGGCAATTCCTTCTTTTATTTTCAAACATGGTAAAATACGTGTGAGGGTTTTTTTATACACAAGATTTGTAGCAGAAGTTTAATCAGTTCAGTAGAGCATTTGCAGCTTTTAAGTGACTGCAGTGACTCAGGAATTGCAGGTGACCCAGATTTCTCTCCTGCTGTGTCACATGAAGAGATGATACAGAATTGTATACTCTCTGTGAACAATGAGTTGATTGCTTGGCTACTGGCTATTGCATATACATGCTAGATTCCAGTTACATTGTTGTGTGCCATAGGATGCAATGAAATGAAATAATCTCCAGAGCACACACCAAAAATAGAATTCTTTGGAGACTCTATTCCAGTACTTCTCCCTCTCATGTACGTTGGCAGCAAGGAGACAATTCCATGTGTTTTGCAAAGTAGCAGCTTTCTAATTGATTTAATCTCTTCTTATTTTTTATTCTAGTGATGTTTGCTTACTTTGGTTGCTTGGGAAATATACCTTGGAAAATATTCCTAGCTCTAGCTTCCATGAAGTTTGCTATCACCAAACTGGCCCATTTATATCAAGGTGTTTCCACACTGGTAATAGCAAACTTGGACTTTGATCAGTCTCTAGCAACCTTGAGGAAAATTTATCATCATAAGATTGTTTTTGTTATAGTTTTTAGATAAAGTTGGTAAGAATGTTATTCCTTTCCATTACCATCAGGAATTTTTGGAAAACAACAATGTCCTACTGAATACATCTCATGGAAAATATGACTTCCTGTGTTAAGGCCTTAATTTAGTTTCCTCAATCTGCTAATGAGTAAAAGATGCAACCTCCATGATCAACAAAAGGATTTTCCCATATGCTGGCTACTATGTGATTAAATCTTTATTTTGTAGGGCAGGTACATTGTCAGAGATTTTGGTTCATGTTTGCAGCTGGTATAACTTGTCATATCTTCAGCAGAACTGTCTCAGTTTCAATCATCTATTGTCTATTCCTTAATACACAGGGAAGCATGAAAAGAGATAAACAGGTCTAGAGAATGTTGACATTCTAAATTCCTTCCTACCATATTTTGCACAAGAAAGAGCATTAAATTTGGCTTTGTAAATAGAACCCAGATTTTAAAATAGCCAGGTTCTATTATGCATCAAGGAGAAAGAAAGATATAAAGCAGAATTATTGGCTTTCTGTAATATTTTATATTCAATTTTCTCTTGTTACATTCATGCCATGTAATTGTGTGCACATGTGTACATGCGTGGTCCTTATTGTGCAGGGTTACAGCCAGATTCTTGTTCACGTGCCAGAGCTCTACCGGGGGTTCAGGGAGTTGCTGCCTCACTCTCCTTTATTCTGTGTACAACAATGAATGCTCCTTCCTATACCTGCCAAATGCATGGTTTGATCCCATTGATATCCATTTGGCATCAGGCTGTTATTCACTAACCCTTCACCACAGCTATTAATCACACAAACATGCAAGGTAGGTCTGCTCTGTTGTCTTGTGTTATTAAAGTCCCTCGCTGAAATACATTTTCCCGGGTGATTCCTGGCTCTGCAGCCTATTCCCAGCACCCACAACGCATAGACCCATCCAAATCACCGGGCATATTCCAACTCGCAGAAACTGTCTTTTCCATTACCTCAGAGTTACCTCCTCTTTCCCTGGACTCACCCTCAGCACTGCACTGTTGTACATTGCAGCACATTTTAGCAAGGGACTTGCAAGAAACCCACACGTTTTAGAATGCCATTTTGAAAATTTAACTGACTGCAAATTCTTCGTTCTTCATATGGTTTGATCTCAGAGACTTGCCTAATTTGGGCCAGTTTAGACAGTTTCTATTAGCAACAGCAGATGGTAGTTGGCTGAAAGGTTCCTGCCACACAATCCTTTGTGTGTACAAATAACCCACAAACAACCCACAAAGTACTTTTTTCCCCTGGCCATGGCTGAAATCAGATAAGAAAAAAGGTTCTTTATTTGCAATTCCAACCCTCCAAAGTTGAATAAGAATTGAAATTTGAAAGGGTTCTGACAAAAGCTAGTCATGAATAGTGCCAGATAAGCGTTGCCCCAGGGCTACCAAGCAACGCCAGCCAGGCAAAAGGACTACCAAACAAGACTCCGAAAGTGCTGCTGGTAACCCACGAGCTTTACCAGTAAAAAGGAGCTGAGCCATGAGCCAATTTTGTGAAGGAGAAGCAAATCCTTAGCAAACTAACATCATCATTGCTTTGGTACAAAGACAACAAAGCTGGTGTGGCTTACATAGGTTATCTGCAAATGTATCTCGATCTTTGCCATACACTCTTATGGGGAGAGTGCTGTAATGTTATTTATATGCACACCAAGAAAGAGAAATGCCTAATTTTTTGCACATATTTGAACTCAGCTTCAGAGAAGATTTCTGATAGTCTCTATAATGTGCTTTCAAAAAGCAAACCTGCAGTGGCAAAACATATGGAATAACAAATTATTTTTCAGTAGAAAAAACAAACTCTTGTCTCAGGGACACATTTATCTGATTCATATTCTCCAATGTTCGCTTTTATTGCAGCTTTTTAAGCCAAATGGTTTAGTTTGAGTTTATAAGTTTTCTGATGTTTAAAGTTTGGCAGTGGATAGACAAAATCACTCACATAGCAGAGGACGTGATGGAAAAAAAGGAAGAACAGGGTTGCAATGCTGAGCTCAGGGTCCTGCTGCAGGCAATTCTGGAGGCCAGTACCCATTATATGCAGTGCCCAGTTTCCCAGTTATATTCCTCGAGGTATTTCTTCTGGTCTTCCTATCACAGAATCTGATGCCTTTGGATGCCTTTTAGAGCATTTAGGGAGTGCAGAATTACAGAAACAGATGTCAAACATCCCTAATTCTCAGTGTAGCCATTAGAAATCATGTTTTCTTAATCCCGTTGTCAAAATGGAGACAGGAAAATCTTTGCCACAATTAATGTTCAGCATTTTTCCCAGCCTACTTTCCTTATCAGGTGAAATGGTGAAGTGTTTGGGAAGGCCTCCAAAACTGAACAGCAAGTTCAGCTCTACATCCTCAGACAGATATGCACTCATCGCCACCAGAAAAAGTACCTACTTGGTGCTGTACTTTTAGCAGCCCAGAGCACTGCAGCAACAACTTTTTTCTCCTTTACACGAGGAATAATTATGTGTGGCTGCACTACTTCAGAAAGGAGGAAAACTTACCTAGGTTTGTCAAAAGAGTTTGAGAAACTTAGAAAAACAATAATTAAAAAAATAGTATTGCTGTCAAAATTGACCTTTATTCTAAATGAAGAGAAGTGATTACACAGCAGTAAGGGCATGGCTGCCCACCCTTTCCATTAGTCACTTCTGCTGGAAAGTATAGAGAGGAGCATACAGTGATTAATCCAAAAGCAGTGGGAGGATGCATTCTAGAAAGGGCACAGAATTCTCAGGTCTAGAAGTTCCTGGTATACAGTAGAGGATGATATCACTTCAGCAGGCAGTTACAGTTCAATGCCACATTGTCAAATTTTACTCTGTAAGTATATAATATAACAGATCAAGAAAGAAGCATGTTATTCTTTCTAAATCACAGGGGTTGAAAGGTAATCATTTCCTCTGTCTGTCTTTCTTCCTCTCTGATTGCAGTATTCTCTCTCCTCAAATCCTAAATAAAGCTACAATAAAGCCAATGGTTTAGAGTGTCTTCCAAAATGCCTCTGAAGAATTCATCGTGAATTGATGAAGGAGTTTACTTTCAGGCAGTATTTTAAGTTAGAGACATTTCATAACAAAAAGAGGAACTGTGTTTGTTAGCAAGTGCAGAGGATAACTGTCTCTTTTACTTACAGACATCCCATCTATTTTCAATCTGCTTTCAAGTTTGTTTGAGATTATTTTACCAGTGCAGAGACTTAGGACGCTTTAGAAAGCACGTGTTCCTGCAGTTTAGAATATATACTCTTGGTTTTGGGTTTGAGTCCAGTGGAATTTTCAGTTGTATTTCTTCCCTTTCACTGTTTCTCTTGTTCTTAATCTGCATTGATTTTCCCCCTATAACACAGAAAATAATCAATTTTCCATTATGTTTTTTAATCAGTCATAGTAAGATTTAAACGATCCTGGACATTGCAGGTAAAAGAGCTAATAATCAGTTGGGGAATTCTCTCATTTATTACTCTGAGTTGACAGGGGGCTAAATTCTTCCCTTAGTATCATGATGAGGCAAGTGGAGCAGTAATGCCTTGCATCCAAGTACAGTGCCTGCCAGAGCCCTGCCAGGTGCTGTTAGAGACAGTCTGCCATCCTAGGGTAGCTCACACTGATGACTGAGACTTCTAGAAAGAAAGAAACAGCCAGAAAGAGGCAGCAGCCTGCTGTCAGAAGGCTTTAGGATTGTGAACTGATTCTCCTATCTAAGCATTTGTTAGTCACTGGCTAGGAGACTTTGATCTGCTGCCGTATTTCAGAGACAACACAAGAAGTGCTGAGACCAGGGCTGCCCATGCAGTGCCTCACCCAGGGCCTGAAGCCACTTTCCTCAGAATCAATGGGAGCCTTTCAACTGGTGTTACAGCAGGAGTTTGTTCAACAGCCACCCCTGCATGCTGAGAATTATTTGACCAGTGGAAAGTGTGATGAAAAAAACAAACATTCCCATATTCATCATCCTTGATTGACAAGAAATGAAAGGACCCTGGTAAAATAATGCAGTTTCAACCAGAAAAAAAAGACACTTAAAGAATCTGAAGACTGAGATAAGGAGATCTTTTACTTTCTTGGTTATTATAGTACAGGGTTAGGAGACTGCTCTATGCAGTAACTCTCTGTGGCCACAGCTTCAGTTTCACTACTATGACTCACTCTCGATTGCTCTTAGGTAAGTGCCAGATGCCTTCTTATTGCTCTCAAGCTTCAGTTCAGCAAAACATATAAGCATACGCCTAAACACCTTTCTGAATAACAATGATCGTCACACATAATTAAAATTCAAAGCACACTTAAATGCATT
>VZTT01071162.1:4334-18151 GCA_013400855.1 Buphagus erythrorhynchus
AAAGAAGATAAGGAAAAAGTTACTCATAAAATTTAGTTGTTATCTGTTACATATAATAGGTCTCAGTCAGAAAAGATATTTAATTTTTGAACTAAAAATGAAATAAAATCTAGCAGAGTAATTTCACTCAATCACTTTCTGCTTTTTAAATTTCTTATTTGGAGTAACCCCATGAGATAAAACAATAATAGCTATGACAATCATTAATATTTTTTGAAACACTTGTGCAGAAGCTTCTTATATTCATATATTTTACTTATAAAGTGAACTATCTAGTATGTGCCAGCAGAAATTCTATGTAGGTATTCATAGTTACTCCTGAATACATTGCTTTTTTTTTAACTTCTGTTGTGTGTTCCAGAAGGTAGGTTTTGCCTTTAGATTTGAACGTTTCACTCAGTTTCACTGAGCTGTAAATATAAATCTGCAGCCAAACTAACTTGATTTCAAGTAGGTTTTTCCCTCGTCATCATCTCAGGATAGAAGATGCAATTGATACGATGGGACCATAGCAGATACCCAGTAATGCTGTTACCAACTGGCTAGGTCAGCAGGATGTTTTCAGCATTTGTATGGCACAGCAAACATGGGAGAGATTCCTTTCTGTCAAACCAAATCAGCTGCATAATGCAAAGAACTGCAGTAAAAACACACAAAGCACCAGCAGAGTTAATGCTACTATCAATATGCTTTTCAGATTTCTCATCAAACTGCACACAGTTCCCTCCATATAGAAAAAAAATCTTTCCCTGTTTTCATTTATTACTGTAGGTAATAAAAATAATTTTCCCACTGATGCCTTCCTCTAGCAAAAAAAATATCTCTTAGGGAAGGATGAGTAGTAGGACATCCTCATTAATACCAGCTGAATCAATTAAAATTCAGTGAGTATCAGACATAGTAATGACAATGTGTGAATATCAAATAGCGTTGATTGTTACTTACCCCAAATAGGGCTTATTTATATATGTTTCTATAAAACAGCCTCATCATAGCATGACCCAAAAGAATGAATTTATGCCTTCCAGCCCATCAGCACCATCTACTGTGACTTGACATAACAACAGTCTTTGCCACAATAAGCACAAGTTTCAGTTTTGTTTTATTTTTCTTTACATTTTTCTTTCTTGGGATTTTCTTTTTTTCCTGCTTATTGCTCCAGAGCAGCCTGTTGCAAAAAGGTTTTTCAGAAATTTGACATTTCTGGAAATTTTTCTAAAAATGTGACTGTTTCTTCTTCAGAAGAAATCATCCTGCAGACTTCAACTGGTTGAATAATTGTAGAATTTTGAAAATGTGTAAGGTGAAAACATATGTCCAGTTTTCCTTGCTTTTAACTGCCAGAGTGGAGGGAAATAAGGGAAAGAATAAAATTTTTACAAATTTTAAATTCAGCATAAGCTAAGTCCCTAGAATCCATTCCTGAAATGAAACTATAGTCCAGTCATGCCTGGTCAGTGTTGAATGGGACAGATCTGGCAGAATTTCATGAGGTTATCAAGTAGATGCCAGACTTTCAACATGATCCTCCCACACAATGCATTCATAATTTTGCTCCGAAGGGAAAGAGTTCTCTTTATAGCCTACATACCATCAGGAAAGAGGTTTAAACTATTTGATAAAGGCTAGAGATTTGCTATCTGTCATCATATCTAATTTTAGCTATGTAACTTTCTCTTTTGTCTGCTTTCTTCCTTTAATTCAAAGACAGATGAATCTGCAAATCTCTCTGCAGATTTGTGTTAGACTAATGGACTCACTGCCTTAAAAAACCTTTAGTTAAATCTCATCAGTTTATTCAGATTCATTCTGGCACAATACCAATGGCTGCAGTGACTGTTCTGACTCCAGAATAATGCTTGGGCAAATGAAAAGAAACAAGCTTTCTGACAGGCTTCAATAGGGCCTGTCCCATTCTTGGTTACATAGTGCATAGCATTTATGATAAGAAAAGGAGACACTGTGATGAAACAAAGCAAAAATTAATTATGAGGGAAAAAGGATCTTACTTTTTCTCATAGAAACTGATGCCAATTCTAAATTTCCCCCTTTATTTCTCTCCAGAACAAATGCTCCAGCACAAGTGGCATTGGTGCCTCAGACAACCTTGTCAATCTGCTTATGTTTGCCCTTTATAAAAGATATGCTTACACATGCCTGCCTTCATGGGTGTAATAAATTTTTATGCTTTATTTTTCAGACAGTAAATCATTTAAAACTGATTGCCATACCTGCTATATGACATAGATTTAAAAAAAAAGATGTTAAGTAATGAGGTACAGAAAGAAATGAGGTCCTCACATGTGGCATATAACAGAACAGCAACCTTCCAGAAAGAAGAGAGTGAAAATCCCCTCAATTGTAAATCGACCATGTTCCTTCCTTTTCTCTCTCATTCAGGCAAAGGTGATTTCTAAAACTCTTTCCATACCTTCTTTTAGTGATTTGAAATGACAAATTCCTAACATTATGTGACTTGTTGTGTGCCATTCTGGGTTACAGAATGTCTACTTCTTTTTCAGACAGGCAGGCAAATCTAGGAGAACTCAGGAAATAGAAACACATAATTGCATCCTTCAAATATGTAAGCTAAACAAACTAATATTTTATATGACCTCTTCATTCTTAAAAGTCATATATTTACTTTTGTTATAATCACAAAATATTGGTGCAGGAACATTTTCTTTTCAGTATGTCCTTCACATTCTCCCCTGCAGTCTCTTGATACTTAATATATTCCTTTCTTTTAGCTTCCAACTCCTCTTTTACCTGTCCATCAACTCTCCATTCCATAGATCCAAGCATGCTTTTCAGTCTTTTTTTCTTTTTTTTTATTAGACAAAAGGAGTTTGTGTTTTTGATTCTTTTCACTGCAGTAAGAGGAGATGGAACTTTAATGGCTTTAATAAAACTTTTCTCCTATATTCCAGTGTTGTTACCCTTTCCACATACTGTATTTTGCTGTGCAAAAATTATTCTCTACTAAAGGTAAAGTTTTCCTACTTCAGTAATTGATTACATTTTTAATATTCA
The DNA here is from genome assembly GCA_013400855.1 of Buphagus erythrorhynchus. Lineage (NCBI taxonomy): Eukaryota > Metazoa > Chordata > Aves > Passeriformes > Sturnidae > Buphagus > Buphagus erythrorhynchus. Next base: position 7,368 of record VZTT01071162.1, read on the forward strand.
CTAATTCATTCCTATTGGATATTTTCAGTGTAGCACAGACATTAAATTACCATTATGAGGCAAGAGTTTAAATGAGCTAGTCATAATCTTGAGATTAAGGACATTCACACAATAAAAACTCAGAACACAATAGTACAACACTTACTCAAGCACTGACTGTTTTACATAGCTAAAAATGGCAAACATAAACGTATTAATATTACATTTATACTGCACCTTTTAAAACAATGAATTTGTGGTATATATTATAAACAAAAGCTCAGATTATTGTCCATTTTGAAATCAGTGGATTTACAATACACTTAATTCAATGGATTATGTCTAATTTAAATCACTGTAAGATAATGTTTTAAGCAAGACTACAGTTGGTGAGGTGGGCAAGATCTGGAGCAGGTAATGCTTTTAAAAGTGTTAGCCTTTTAAAAATTGACAGAGGGTTGGATTTTCATTCAGGTAGCCTCTTATGAGTTTAAAGAATAAATTCCAAAAATGTTATCATGAAGGAAGAATCCTTCAATACTTGAAAGAATCACTCAGTCAGCATTGGCTGAGCAATAAAATAAAAAAAGATTTGTCAGCATTAGTTCATGGATTAAAATACCTCAGATATAATTGACAAAGTCATTTGAGGTGACGGCTGATATGTAAAACTTCAGACAAGAATGCTCAAAGATATCATTCAGCTTCTGTGCAAGAAATTACTAAGAAAACTAAGGACTCTTCAATTTGAAAAAAAAAAAAAAAAGAGGTTAATTATGTACAGATTGAAGAGAATATAGAGTATGGTATATGAGATCTGACTTTCATGAGCAGACTGGATAAGTCATTCCCCAGCTTTTACAATAAAAGAACTATGAATAATCAAAGGAAGGTAGCAGATTCCACAATAATAACAAAAATAACAATTAAAACTAAAACTAATAATTCACACAGCAGGTAGCCTGGGAGAGTTGTTGTCAAAGGTTCTTATTCGTGCTGGCAGTCTATATGAGATCCAGGGGGAAAAAAATCAAAGAAAAATATCCACTGAGAAATAATAAATATTTCAAAGTCCCCTGTGTTGCAAAGTGGAAACTGAAAAATAGAAGGGAGATACTCTTTTCCAGGAATCCTCTTACAGACATTCTTGGAAAGGGTAAGGATTAAAGATGACTGTGAGAAATGAGAGACTTGAAATTGTGCTGAAAATTTGAATGTTCACAAAACTCAATATAATAATGCAGGGTCTTGCATTAATCCTGGGTGTGATGCATTCCTGGTGTTCTTATGTTCAAAGTCTGAGTCCTTTATTTCTTCCTGATGTTTCATGTTTTTTTCTCTTTTACCACCAGCTTTTATCTGCTGTCAAGAGATCCTTTAGGCACAGCTAAGTTCATTTAAGCTTTCATTGCAGGTAGAATTGATCCCCATGAATTACTCAAAGCCAAATACATACCCTTATGCCCCAACCAGATTCTACATGACTGATTACTTATCTTGTAATACATGCTTTAGTTTAAAGTATTAAAGTGATTTAGTATTCATGAAAAGTGATACTTTTTAGTAATTGATCATGGACATACAACCTTGGGCCACTTAATACCTTATTACTGATTTTCATAAGTCAGAATTGCTGAACCTCGTGCTTGGAAATGGGGCCACTTACAATTGAATGCAACTAATCTCAGATTAGCAAAGATTTCAGGTGTCTGTCTTGGGGTTTTTTTTGGGGGGGGGTTGGTTGGTTGTTTTTTTGTTTGTTTTTTTTTTTTAATCTAGTGAAAGAGAATGTCTTCTTGTAGGATAAGACTTTATATATACACATAAGCCTGTTTTGATGTTCCTGTAGCTATTTAAAATAAATTATATTGAAATATGCCTTGCTTTTCCCAGATTCACTATGCTGGGCTTGTGACTACAAACTTACAGAGATTTCCATAAGTGAAAGTAAAGGTATATCCCAAGATCTTTCTAGTTGTACTACAGGGCACTTGCTCCAGAAAGCAAAATGAACAAAAAGCCTAACAATTTTTCTGCCACGTCCCTGAGAAGGTTGTTCCAGTGAATGGCTGCTCTCACTACAAAAAATAATTCTTTCTTATGTCAAGATGAAACCTCTCCAGTGCAAATGATATCTGTTGCCCCTTGTCATCCCGATGGGGCTCTTCCAAAGAGATAGCCTCCATCTTCTTTGTAGCCACCATTTAAGAACTGGAATAGAAAAAAAGAATAGTGAAAAGAATCCCCCTTGAGCCTTTTGTTCTCCAGTCAGAAAAGATCTATCTCTTTTGGCCTTTCCTCACAGGGCAGATTTCCAGATCTTTGATCATCTTCATGGGCCTTCTTTGGATCATCTTGTTTTCTCCTGGTCTTCCTTGGATTGTGGGGCCCAGCACTGTATACATTACTCCAGATGTAGCTCAACAAGCACTGAGTAGAGTGGAATGACCATATCTGTACCCCTGCTAGCAATGCTCCAGGGTCTAATTAGCCTTTGTCACTGCAGCAGCGCTCTGCTGACTTCTGCTCAGCTCATTGCCCACCAGGACCTCCAGGTTCCTTTCAGCAGGGCTGCTCCCCAGCCACACAGAGCTGAGCCAGTACTGGGCCATTTGTCCCAGGTGCAGGACCATGCTCTTGTCTTTGTTAATCTTCATGCTGCTATTTCTAGCCCCCTCTACCACCCTGTCCAGGTCTCTAAGATCACGGTCGCTTCCGACACATCATCATGGATTGACACTGGCCAGATGCCAGCACCCATGAAAGCTGCTCATTCAGTCCCCACTGCAGCCAGACAGAGGAGAGAAAATTAAATGAAGGGTTCATAGGTAGAGATAAGGGCAGAGAAAGTTCACTCATCAAATACCAAAGGCAAAACAGGCTCAACTTAGAGATATGAAGTGAATTTATTACTAAGAAAATCAGAGCAGGATAATGATTCAAAACATGTTTTTACCCACACCCCACCCTTTCCAGGTCTACCTCCTACCCCAGTTGTGCAAGGAGGCAGGGGATGGGGGTTATGGTCAGTTCATCACCTGTGGCTTCTCCCACTGCTCAAGGAGAGAAGTCTCACTCCCCTGCTGCATTGTGGAGTCTCTCCCATGGGAGACAGCCCTCCGTGCACTTCTCCAGTGTGGGTCCACTCTCACGAGCAGCAGCTGCCTCTGAACTGCTGCAGTGTGAGTCCATCCCACAGGCAACAGTCCCCCTCAAACCACTGCAGCATGGGTCACTCTTCCACAGGGTGCAGTCCTTCAAGGACAGGCTGTTCAGTTTGGCAGCAGCACTTCTCTCTCCATGGGTCTCCCACAGGACACAACCTCCTCCAGGCATCCACCTGCTCCAGCGTGTGCACGTCCCCCACGGGCTGTGAGTGCATCTCTGCATCCCCTGTGGATCCCCATGGGCTGCAGGGGCACAGCTGTTTTACCACGGGCTGCAGAGGAATCTTGGCTCTGGTGCCTGGAGCACCTCCTTCCCGTCCTTCTCCACTGACCTTGGTGTCTACAGAGCTGTTTCTCTCACATGTTCTCACTCCAGTCTTCTCTGGCTGAAATTAAAACTGTGTAACAACTTTTGTTTGATTTCTTCTGAAATATGTGATCACACAGCCATTATCACCATTTCTAATTGGCCTAGCCTTGGCCAGCAGCAAATCTGTCTTCTGGAGCTGCATGGGATTGACTCTGCCAGGTATGGTGGAAGCTTCCAGCATCTTCTCACAGAAGCCACTCCTGTAGCTCCCTGCTACCAAAACCAGGCCATGCAAAACCAATACTCACATCCACCGTACCACCCAATGTGCTGTTATCAGCAAACTTGTTGAGGGTGCTTCCAATTCCATCATCCAAATCATTTATGAAGATGCTGAACATCATGAGGCCCTGGGGGACCCACTTGTGCCAGGCTGCCAGCCTAAGTAAAACCCACTCTGAGTGCAGCCTGACAGTCAGTTTCCTACCCACCTTGCAGATTACCTGTCCAGTACCATCTCAGATTTACCAGGAGATGGTTGTGGGAAACAATGGCAGATGCTTTGCTGAAGCCCAGATAAATAACATCCGCAGTTCTCCTCATGCTAACAGAATTTTTTTTCATTTGTTCTTGGTAAATCCATCCTGGTTTATCCCAATCCTCTGCTTCATTTACTTTTTAACAGTTTCCAGGAGGAGCCACTATAACTTTTCCAGGGATTTAGACAAGACTAAGGGGCCTCTATATTTATTCCTCAGGACTCTTGTAAGTGGGTATGACTTTTGCTTTCTTCTACTCATCAGTAATACCAGCGTTGGAACTAGATATTTAAGGTCCCATCCAAACCATTCTGTGATTGTGTGATTCTGTGAAATGGTCTGTACTACAACAAAGTCATAGCTGTTTGTACAATGTAAAGCACATATATCACTAAATTATAGAGTAGGAAGGCATATGATCTGTCAGTCTTTATCTGATGAGCTCATTGCACATTAGACTGCAGATTTTTGCAAGCAATAGGCAGTGAGGGATTAGTGAAGAGCTTCAAAGAATACCTGATAAAATTACAAAGTAATTCCAGAAACTTTCAAACCTAACAACGTTCACAGCAGGAAAGGAATCAAACATATATGCCCCCTGTAAGCCTGATTTACTGACACTCAGCTGGTCTATACCATTCCATTTTACCACAAAATGTTAAAGTTTTAAAAGCTGTAATTAAGTGGATCATTACAAGTATTGTGCAACCAGAAGAAACATGAGGTCTTGTGGGCATGCCAAAATGCCAGTGGAAGCTGACTTAGCTGTATTTCTGCAAAATGATTATTTACACATTTGCAGTTTATAACTACTTACAGTTAAATATAGTAGTAAATACCTTCAGAAGTTACAGACGGTGGCAATTCTACTGGGTTCATGGCGAGTCAGTAACTACAAAAAGTGACTTCAGTAACCACCTGAGCAAATATTTTGGTTTACTTTCATTCTATGGGCTCTAAGAATTTACTCCTCTGTCTTTTAGGAAATGAAATAAAGAGCTGCAGTGAGTAATGTACTTGTGGACATCAAGTTTTAACAGTTGAAAAGACTAAAACACTATGATGCGCACATTGGAACACATGTAATATTATATCACATATTACATATTATCTTTTTGCATTTTACATTATATTCCACCATCATTCTACTCAAGCAATGATGGAGAACATTCCTTGTATCATAAAAGAGAAAGCTATTTAAAAAATAAAACAAACATTATAAAGTCTCTATCAGATACTCTTCTACCATGAAAGAATTTATTTTTTTCCTAAGGAACTACAAGACAGCATTTGATAAATCTTACTATGTTTCAAGAAGGAGAACTTTATTCCCTCTCATCTTTTAAAAAGTATTTCTGTGCCACAATGATTTAGGAATATCTTCGAAGAAAAATAGAAAGCCATACAAAGTGTGAGGCTTATGGAAAAGTTCAATTTATACTGGATATTTGGGGAAAAAATCCTGATATTAAAAGTAAAGTTGCAAGTGACATTTTCTTTGGAAATACAAAAGTTCTGCATGCTTCTGCCTGGGAAAGAAATGAATACCTAGAACCAGTCAAGCAACTTTAATTCTTAATTGCATTGTAGAATTTTTTCATGTTGTTCTGCTTAGGCTTAATAGAACTCATTTAGCTGCAGTTTCAGCTTTCATTCTGTAACAAATTTAGTTAGTACCCATTAATTATGGCTATCATGGAACAAATACAGCCATTAACAATTCCAAAATCCCAATATATGTATATGGGCAAGCTTGGGATGTGACACTAATTGTTATGAAAGCTTTAACACAATCCTCTCTTGAACCCATGAAAATTATTAGCTCAAAATATTGTTACTGGAAAAAGACTTTATAGCTACTTTCACCAAGTGAGCACTAGGAGACCAAATGATTTCAAAACAGGTTAACGAGTTGTAATAATTACTGAACAACTATTATCTCACAAACTGGAAGAAACTTTCCCCAGGGTCATTTCCTTCTTACACTATGATCTTTGAAATTGGAGCTAGGCTTGAAAAAATTGGGTAAAACTAATGCAACTGATATAAGCATCAAAGTTTAGTTCATTAGATCTAGATTTAAGTGAGAAATACAGAACAGTTTACAATGGCCTACATATTTATTTTTCATTACATAAATGCAAAATAGCTGCAAGCATGCCTAACCTAAGATGGTGACAGGCAGTATTTGATAGTGAAAATGAAGATGAAAGGGCAAAAATAAACCCTGTGGCAGACAGTGTATTTTTATTCAGATGTATTGGCATAAGAAACAGACGTTAAAAAGAGGTTAATTCAATATTTATATCAACCTCCAGGAGCAGTAAAACAGTAAAACTGATAGTCACTGAAAGGAGAAGTGCTTTAAACCCAGCTAAAGCAAGAATACAAAGTTTTACTTTAGTCATGACAGCACCTAGTGGTCAGATATATAGCACCAAAATGTCAGACTAGGCTTCCTAGAGTAGATGTGAGACGTGAGAAGGAGAAAAGTAACAACTATCCAGAGACAACATATATCATATGAAAAGCCATGATATTCAAATCAGTAAGAGAGAACACTAGGCAAGATGCAAGAAATCGTGCAAATTAATAAGCACTTCTCTTGGTAATTGTTCCCTACACTTGTTCAGGGAAACAAATTCCTAAGGATGGTGCTCATTTTGTATTGCAGCAAACAGAAGTCCCTCCATGTCCATTGACAGGAGGTAGGCCTCTAGTTCAAGTAGAGCAATCATGGAATCATAGAACTGTTTATGTTGGAAAAGACCTTTTAGATCATTGAGTCCAATCATTGTCCCAGCACTGACAAGTCTGCCACTGAATCGTGTCCATAAGTTCCACACCTATACATCTTTTAGATACCACCAGGAATGGTGATTCCATCACTTCCCTGGGCAGCTTGATCCACTGCTTGACAACTCCTTTCGTAAAGAAATTTTTTTTAGTATATATTCTAAACCACCTCTGGCACAACTTGAGGCCATTTCCTCTTGTCCTGTTTCTTGTTACTTGGGAGGAGAGACTGAGACCCACCTCACTGCAACCTCCTTTCAGGTAGTTATAAGGAGCAATGAGGTCTTCCCTCAGCCTCCTTTTCCCCAGACTATGTAACAGATAAAACAACATAAGCTAAAAGGACATAAAACCATGTGAAGGTGGTAGAAGGTTAGTGATCAGTGATTTAGGCATCAGAAAAGAGACTCTCCCTGTCATATATTCAGGTAAACACTGTGGCTCTCAGTCTTACTGAATGGTGAATGAAAGCCTCTCAGGCTGAAGCAGTGATTAGGAAGCCAGATTCTACTTCCTAGGTTAGCAACCTAATTAAAAAGATATTATGCAAAATACAGGTAGTTTTGTACCGACATTTCTATTTATATTTCTGTGGATGGACTGTATTTTTTAAATATCATTACAGTATTATTCCTCACTTTATTGCCACAACCATCCCCAAGTTGTGTCATTCTTCATTTACAAGCAGTGGGACAGCATTTCTAGGCTTTCAAGTTACCAGTGAAACAGCTAGTGAACACAGGTTTCTCAGGAAATTATGAATACTAGGCTGCTTATATAATGCTACAAGGGCCTGGTTCAGGCTCCATTAAAATTAATGGAAAGCTGTCCACAGATTTCAGAAGTGCAATGAATCACTGGAAAGTGCTGTCCTGCCTAATAAGTATTTTGATCTTCACAGTCAACACCCATTTATGTAGGGTTTTAGGTGTCATTGATACTAGTGCATATATACTAATTTCAGCTTATCTAGTTAATTCTAAATGGAAAGAAAAATACATTTAAACTGCACATTCAACTTAAAATGAAAGTGTTTCATTATATTGTTTAAATCCAATTAGCTTCAATTACTTCAGCATAGTAACTTTCAACTTACACTAAAGGATTTTTTAAAATACTTTTCAAAGGGGACACCAGCTATCATGAAGTTACCAGATATCAAGCCTTAGTTTTGGGTAAATAATTCATGAAGAGACAATTTCATGGAAATAATCTGAAATGCTTCATTAACCAGAAGAATTTGTACCTCACATAACACTCTCTAGTTCATACCTTATGACCATATGGTCCAGTTTAAGTCCCTATGAAAGAAACTAAAGGTACTAAAGAAAATAATAGATTTAGTGACATTCAAACAAAAATTGCACTTTAAATAAATGCCATGAGTGAATTATGTTTTATTGTGTGCTAAAATGACAGATATTCAAGAATTTTATCATTTATAAAGAATAACTTCTTTCCATCTTATCTTTTTCCATCTGACCTTATCTGCTGAATCGTGGTACTAAGCTAGATCTGTGGACCAGTTCATGACTAGGTACTCAGAATCAGACTCCAGTTCCATTCACCTTTTCTTGGTGGTGAAACTGATTTGAGAAGCCTGTTATACAATGCCATCATCCCACTCATCAGTTACAGTCTGCCACCAGTTCAATTGTCCAAGTATTTCTACTTATTACCACGGTGAATACATATTAATATATACAGTATTTGTATATTATAATTACATTTCTATATGCTATTTACATAACTTTTGTGTAAGAATGTGTGTATGTTTGTGAGTATATGTTAAAAAAACTTTGCATACCAAGTAAAAGTCATGATCTTGGTTTAAGAAAAAAACAACAGGATGGGAAGGGAGAGAGTTGTGAGAAGGAATGAACAGCCAAAACAGAGAATGTCTCCTGCTATCTGTCAGAAAGACGAGGTATGTGAAACCTTATATACCTCTATATTACCTAGCTGTTGATAAACATAACTTGACAACTAACTGAGATATAGGAAAAGATTTAGGGCCCAGCCACTAGAAAGAATACACTATAGCAGGAACAATCACTCTCTGTCCCTTTTTAATCTTTGCCCAGTGCTGATTTTTTCTCTCTTTTCCACAATAATTTTTGTATAAATTCCATTCTTGAACTACTTCCCATACTTCTCCCTTAGATTTAACAACCCATTTTTAGGGATTCTGAGCCATTATACCTAGAGTGTTTTAGCACTGCAGAACGCAAATAGCAGAAAAATATTTGAACTCTACATTAACAACCTGTAGTACCTCTACAGGACTTATACTACCATGCCCAAACTGTGCCAGGGAGCTGAGTTAACTCGTTGGCAATACCATTTAAGTCAGAGAAATAAAGTTGTTTTTTTGATCTAATGGTTAGAGTAGCATATATTTTTAAACTACTCAGTCAATCCTGGTATCATTTCTTTGGAATAGCCACAATATGATAACCTAATATTCTTCATGGATACCTATCCATACAAATGAACCTCTTTATGGAAACACCCTACAGCTAGATCAGAAGACAGTTAGATTCTCTAGTTTCAGAATGAACAAATGGCTGTTGCCTAATGGGAGAATATTTCTAATGGATAAATCAAGAACATTTTGACAGAAATTATCTGCTTGTTGTGTGCAGCTGTTCCATCTAAGTCTCCAGATGAATAAAATTTGGGTGTTATTTTTGTAGACTCAGTATGATCTGTAAGGTGACAGGAAACAATATGCGTATGTTTAATATGCAACAACAGATGAAATCCCTGTGAGCTTTCAGAAAACATTATTGGGGCTAATGTGTAATTGTTAATGATCCTATGGCTTGCCATATGTCCAGACAGTAAAGTTAGCTAATATGTTTTTGGTTTTTTCAACTTCAATTCCTTCATAAAACAAGCTGATAATGGTATTAACAGTAAAGAATGAAACTACAGAAGAGAACACACTTGGTTTTGTTCCAAGATATCAGTATTCAGACTGCATTACATTCATCAGTATTTACAAAATTTACTTCCTGACAGTAGCTGTTTCTATAAATTCTGACCTCGATTACATATATGACCTACATGAATATGCTAGAAGGTGACCCTGGAGATTTCTCATTTCCTATAATAACAAGACATGGGATTAATAAATTGTCAAATACTCTGTAATGTATTCAATTAAATTTTCACAAGTAGCAAGGAAAATAAAAAAAAACCAAAGATGCTGAATACCAGAAAGTGTAGAAGACAAACATATATAGTATAATGAATAATGATGAATATGCCCAGTAGCCACTTCACAGTAATTTCTGAGCAGTGGCAAATGTCACACAAATTTCGTTCTAGAAATAATAACTTCAGAGAAAAAGTCTAGAGACAAAATTTGACTCGTTCTCATTAATACAGAGACAGAAGAACACCAGCTGTTGGTCAGCACCTTAAAGCTGAAACTGGTACTAAACTGAAGAGTTATTCTTCTGCTTAATTCTACTGTAACAAAGAATAGTTTCATTTAGCCCTTTCATAGCTTTTGCTGGAAGAAAATGTTCGTTTTCAGGCATCTTTATTACAGAAGTGAATAATTCTAAAGCTAAGCAAGGAAATCTGCTTAGATAAAAGTCTCCAGCTCCATTCAGAGCAAACAGCTGGAAGCTTAGGCTTCAATATTGCACTGACATAAAGTCAAGAAGCTTTCCTTCAGTCAGGCACTGACAAGGGGGACATCTCACAGTAGTTTCACAGCTGTTGGTGCCTGCTTTCCAGCTGAGATCATGGCTCAAGGTGTGAGTGTTTTTTTCTTCTGTTCCCTACCACAGCAAAGTTAAATTGCATAGCTAGTACAAGCAACAAAGAGGTTGCTACTGTCTTTCAGTTCAAATACATCAAATATGGATGAATTTTGCATGCTAGCAGGGGTGCTATGTATGAGTTTGGGATGAGAAGGCAGTTCCTAACTAAGAAGACCTACAAAATATTTTTCACAAGACAATAGACTGATCTTGAATA
>VZTT01071165.1:0-18396 GCA_013400855.1 Buphagus erythrorhynchus
CTGTTCCAGTGTGACACCATCCCTCTGTCTTTTGGGACACCATCCCCACCAGTGCTGGGATTTGGGGATCTTTTCCTCATTTTTCTGCAATAAGAGGTTCCACCTGGGAAGCCAGGTTGGTGTAAACATTGCAGTAAATCCCTTCCTGCAGGCCACTGGGTAATTAAGAAGCTCTTTTCATAGCAAGGTAACAAATAACACGTGTGGTTTGACAAATTAGGTTCTTGCGTTCGCTAATCACCACTGCGGTGCTCGGCAAGCCAGGACAGTGTTTTAGGATGTGGGAAGTTTGCAAGGAATTCTCTTACTGGGGATAAAGGGAGGCATGAAAAAAACTCCTTGGAGCCTGCAAAGCAAACTCTTCCCAACCCACCACATTTTTAGGGAAAACTCAGCCACAGTAACTTGTGCCTCTGTCACAGACCCAACTTCCACAGCTGCAAAGTGAGAATTCCTGCAAAATTCCTCCTCTAAGCCACCACTGTGCTCCAAGAAGCAGAAACACTGAGAGCTACAAGGAACCTGCTCACCAGAATAACCTGAAGGTGTCAAACTTGAACACTGTGGATCTTTACACAAGAACAGCACAGGTGAAAACAGAAGGCAGAACGATTTTGCACAGGCACATTTTATCTGTGCAGCAAGCACCATCAGCACAGCCCCAGCTCCTGGAATGAGCCTCCCAGGTGCTCTGGGAATGACACAGGAACCACAGGATGAATGAACAACCCACCACCATGTGAAACCCATCTCCCGTGCCAAAGTTTTATTGAGTCGAGCCGCTCCCAGAGTTTTCCCCTCTCGCAGGTTCCAGCGCGGTGCCCTCGGCTCGGCAGCGCCGCTCCCGCAGCAGTCGCCCGGCAGAGGCAGCAGCAGAGCCCCCAGCGCTGCTCCGGGGCCGCTCCCGCCCCATTCCCCGCCTCCCCGGGCCGCACACACGGCCAGCCCACAGCTGTGCTGCCGGAAGGCACTGTCAGACACCTCGGCTGCTCAGTCCGCCAGCGAGAAGCTGCTCGGTGCAGATGAGTCACAAGCACACCGCAGACAGTCCCGCTGTGGTGTTATCCCATCCCCTCTTCTCCAGAGCTCTGCTAGGGGACAGATCCAGTGCTCAGAGATCTCATGATGGGGAATTCTGTCGAGAGATTGTCACAAAGATGACAGGTTTTTTTTTTTTTTAAGTGGCCTGGTTTTGTTCAAGAGCTGAGCCTGCACGTTGTGTCAGCACAATATGCAAAATATCATCTTCACATTTCATCAGTTAACCCCAAAATGATCAAAGCAATCCTGGCAGCTGCTGAGTATCACATCTAGAGCCTGGTTTTGGGGAAGAGGGTGGCACAGCAGAACCCACAGTACCAAAAGCAGCACCGGGCATCTTATTTTTATTACTTTGTTGCCTCCAAACTCCAGTTTGGAGATCCCACCCCACCAGCACATGGAAGCAGGCGAAGTGTGAAGCTCAAAGGTATTGCTGAAGAGGAAAGCTGGCACCTAGAGCACCAAGTTTGGGAACAAAGCAGCTCCTTTGTACAGCAGGGATCTGGGCTGGAGCTCCACAGGATCCCTAATTTCACAGTCACACTGGAGCTCCACCTCTGGAATGCTCACACTGTGCCAAGGGAAGAGCAGCTCTGGGAATTCTGTGCTGGTGCCATGAACCATTCCAGTGGAAAGTGTCCCTGCCCATGGCAGGGGGAGGAATGAGATTTCAGGGAGCTTTCAGGTCCCTTCCCAAGAGCCACTTTGGTTCTGTTCATCCTGGGATTCTGTGGACCTACCGTGCACTTCCTGTGGATGTTCACGATGTGGATGTCTGCGCTCCGATACTCCTCGTCGTGCCTGTCCAGGGGAATTCTTTCCAGCTCAAAGTCCCTCTGAAGCAGCTGTTCCACAAAGAACATGTCCACAAATGATTCCTCCACAATCATTCCAGACATTCCCACCCTGATTTGAACTGCTCCAGCACTAACTCAAAGCTACAGACACCTGCAATACTCCAGGAAAATCTATTTAAGCTGGTGGTAAAACACTCCTGGAGAGATTTAAAAGATGTGTGGATGTGGCACTTAGGGTATTGGTGACTTTGGCAGTGCTTGGGGGATGGCTGGACTTGATGATCTCAGAGGACTTTTCCAACCTAAATGGTTCTGTGAATCCATGACTTTGCTTCAATCCCTGAAATGCTAAGCCAAACCACAGCACCTGCCTGTCTGCCAACCTTCTCAACAAAGGGAGAGGAGAGAGAAAAAAACCAGCCTAAAATCCCCCAGCATAAGCTCTGGGATGTGCTCAGATTGCCTGGGCTGAACCTGGCAAGGAAGGAAATAAATCACAAGGAAAAAAAAAAAGCAGAAACACCAAGACCTGTTGTGTTTATTGTGGGAGCAGCACCTCAGCAGAGCTGAGCACAGCTCTCCTCACTGCCAGGGCCCCACAGGAGTCTGAGGCGCTAATTTTCAAACAGATGCTTTGATTAACATGTACCAATCCCCTGGAATTCTCACCCTTTCCCTTTTTTTTGCAATATTATAGTTATTATATATAATCCTGCACAAGAGCTGCTTCTCAACAGTCACCACAGGTGCAGAGTTAAATCTGCACTGACCATCACCCCCCACAGGTGCTCCCTGTGTTGCTTTTCCTCACCTGCACACAAGACACAGTTGGAATATTCAATTAAAACACCTATTAATGGGCTCTCATTAGAGAGAAGGATTTTTTTCAGAAGGGCTTGTATCACTCAGGAGAGAATTTTGCTAAAAGGAGGAAAACTTTGTATTTTCCCTCTGCCTAAAAGAAAATGTGCTTAAAAACCACTTACCTCAAAGTATTTTCTCTCAATTTCAGGGTTCTTCCCCATAGTTCTCTGTTCATAGCAGCACAGGACACAAGTGTCAGGGCCTGTCAGGTCCTTCAGGGTCTTCAGCAAGGGCTCCAAGGACTGCCCAGAAAAGGTTAAACATTTCCCATGTGGATTTCAAGTTCATTTCACTGGTTACGATACCCTCTAGCTAAAGTTTTCACCCAAGGGAGGACCTCCCAGCTTTGCTTTCCAGGGAGTTATTTTTAGTATTCTAACTGGGACAAGAAGAACATGGGGGGAAAGCTGGGAAGCAGAGGAGAAAGGGGGACTCACAGGAGAAGAGTTTCCCAGACTGACCAAGAAAACTGAACTGGAATCCAAGCCAGAAACATCCCACACTGCTGAGTAGGCACTTCCTCGAGGCACACAACAAGGAGTATTCCTCAGTATGTCTCAAAAGTGAGAGTTTTCTCACTTATTCCTGGAGGATGGCTCAGATCCAGACCACAATGGAGGGAAATGGGACCAACAGGCAGGGACTCGATGCCAGGGGCTGGTAAAGCCATTGGAAGGGCACTGGGACATGGGTTTTTTCAGGTTATTTCCCTTTTCCTGCAGCTTCCCTCAGCTTTCCCTGCACATCCTACAGAGTTCCAGCTGAGGACATGAGGCAGACTGCAACAACCACTCAGCTGTAGCAGGATTTCTCCTCTTGCCTTCCCAAGGAAAGTGTGAGGAGAACCCAAACAGCAGATACAGCACTTTTAAATTTCATTTACCAATGATTTCAACAGTTCACATTTTGCTTCACCATTCCCAATGTTAAAAAACAAAACAAAACAAAAAACAAAAACAAAACAAACAAACAAAAAAAAACAACAAAAAACAACACAAAAAAAAACAAAAAAAACAAACCAAAAAAACCAACAACAACAAACAAGCAGGGGGAGGCACAAACATTCAATTTGGATTTTTAACATAAAAATGGTCTCTGGTACTATGTCAAATGGCCTTACATCTATTAAAAATGCCTTTCCCAGTCTTGTTCTATGTATTTCTTTAAACCACAGGGACCATGACATGAGCACAATATTTATCTGATACTCATATCTCATACTAAACATACTGATCCCAACCCCTTCCCAAAAAAACATTTCTGTAGGGGTTTAGCAAAGTCCTCATTTACCTCCTCATAGTAAATGCAATCAGCCATGAGTATATAATCAGGGGGAGGCTGAAATTCTGTTACATCTTCACCCCTAAAAAAGAACAAACAAGAAAAAAACAACAAAAAGTGAAAATAAATTTTAGTAATAACACATACTAAAGGACTGAGCATAAAGTTAACTGCCGTGTTCTCATACTAAGTTTGCCTCTCACAGTGGTGCTTTGAAGTTATTTAGCAATTTAACTAAGCCAGTGAAGAACGAGAGAATCCCAAAATGGTTTGGGTTGGAAGGGACCTTAAAGATCACCCTGTTCCCCTCTTGCCATGGCAGGGACACCTTCCACTGTCCCAGGCTGCTCCAAGCCCTGTCCAGCCTGGCCTTGGACACACCCAGGGGCAGCCACAGCTTCTCTGGGAATTCCATCCCAGCTTCTCCTAGCCAGGAATTTCCAATTCCCAACATCCCATCTAAACCGAGTCTTTTTCAATCCAAGCCCAGAATCCCCGTTAAAGCTGAACAGAGACATGAAATAAAGGCTCATACAAACCATTTCAGTACCTTGGCTCGGACGGACCCTGTGACCAGGTGCTTGTTATTCTCAATGTTAACCAACAACAGCTCCTGCAGCTCCTCCAGGTCTGTGACCGTCACGTTGGCCCTGTAACACACACACGTGGTTAGGGATGGCAGAGGACACTGCGAACAGCACAGAAAACAGGGTTTAAAGGAATCGAAAGGGTCTGAGGGAAGCAGACAGCGCCGGGCAGGCACTCCCCTCACCCCAGCGTGGCTGCCATGATGCCGACAGCGCCGGTGCCCGCGCCCAACTCCAGGACGTGGCGGCGGGCGAGGGGACAAGCGCCGGTCTCCAGGAATTTAGCGAGCACCAGAGCGGCGTCCCACACCACACAGCCCACGCCGCCGGCCGCCCTCTGCTCCAGCCGCAGCGCCGGCCCGGCCCGGCGCTCCAGCTCCCGCACGAAACCCGCCATGGCCGCGGCTCTGAGGCGGCGCGACCCCGCCCCGCAGGAAATGGCGGGCGGGCCGTGAGGGGACGGAGCGGCCCGCTCGCTCTAGGCGGCGGGAGAGGCTGCCATCGGGGGGTATGGAGGCTTCTCCAGATGAAATTATTACAGAAATATTAAATTATTATTCCGTCAGCAGTGTCTAGCCGGAGTGATTCCAGGATTCTGTCCCGGAGTGGTTGCAGGATTCCGCCAGCCATGTCCGTGAGGGAGCCCTCAGGACCCTCCCTCATCCCTCCTGACCAGCTCCATGCCGAGCCCGCATGAAGGTTTTGTTACTAAACCGCCCTCACACAACTTATAAAGGTCTTAAAAAAACCTACAAAAAAAGGTCTTAGCAAACCTACAAAATTTTGTAAATATACAAAAGGTCTTAAAAAAACTTACCAAAAAAGGTCTTAGCAAACCTACAAAATTTTGTAAATATACAAAAGGTCTTAACAAACCTACAAAAAAAGGTCTTAATAAACTTACAAAAGGTCTTAACCATCCTACAAAAAATGGTCTTAAACTTAAGAAAGATCTTAAAAAAACATACAAAGGCCTTAATAACTTACAAAAGGTCTTAATGAACCTACAGAAAAAGGTCTTAATACACTTACAAAAGATCGTAAAAAACCTACAGAAAAAGGTGTTAATAAACTTACAAAAGATCGTAAAAAACCTACAGAAAAAGGCCTTAAAAACTTACAAAAGGTCTTAACGAAGCTACAAAAACCGTCTTAAACTTACAAAAGGTCTTACTAAACTTACAAAAAAGTTTTAGTAGGCCTACAAAAGTCTTAGTAAGTCTGCAAAAAAAGGTCTTAATAAACGTGGAAAAAAGCTTTAATAAACTTTAAAAACGTCTTAATAAATGTACAAGGTCTTCATAAACCTACGAAAAAGGTCTTCAGAAAGCTGTGAAAAAGGTTTTAATAAACCTACAGAAAAGCCTACAAAAAGGTCTTAACAAACCTACAAAAAGGTTTTATTTAATAAACTCACAGAAAAGGTTTTAATCAAGCAACTGAATATGAGTTGATTCTGCGTTGACATCATGAAATGAAAAGGTTTTAGATTTTTCCCCCTTTGTATATGGGGAAGCAAATTTTTTATTACTTTATTTCTTTCTTTCTTCTAGAGCAATGGGAGGCCTCTTGTCAGCAGATTCCCCTTGAGGGGAGGCTCATCTCCCTTTCTGAGGGAATTGCCTTTTCCCACACAAGCCAACTTCAAACCCAAAATTCACATTTTTTCCCCCCTCCAGCAGTTTTTTTGTTGTTTTTTTTACCTACCCCTCTAATTATGAAGTAACTGACATGTTATTTATTGCTCTCTTGGACCACGCTGGTGGGAATCTCACTGCCTTTGACCACTTTTCATGGCCATGTTATATTTTACTCTGGAAAATTCAAAATGGTTCTGGCATAAGCACTTGCACAGGAAGGCATAAAAGCTGACATCTGTACATTCTAAAATGTGGGAGAGAATTTTTTCCTCTTCGACAACACATGAAAGTCTGAAAAAATATTATTCTTTGTTTAGCAATAGCTGTTGGTGGGGACTTCAAAAGAATTAATTCAAAGAATCCACAAAATTTCCACTTTTTCAAGTCATGCTCCACTTCCTACCTGCACTACCAGTTTGTGCATATCAAATTTGGGACTTCTTGAACCTTACTTTAGCAAAATGAAGCAGCTCTCCTATAAAAAGTGTGTTTTGCCCCTTGTGTGAATGGATTCCAACCCTTTCTTCTTCCTCATGGAAGAAGCATGGAGGGGACAGGCAGTGGAAAAAAACTGTTCAAGAGACAGATGGAAAAATACATTTTCCCAGGAGAAAACTGTGGGGTTCTTCCAACTCAGGGTATCTCTAATTAACATCCCTCCTCAGCCATATCTCCTTTCCAGAAAGGAGAATTTTCCAAATGGAATGCCCAAGACAATGGGAGCAGCTTAGGCAGACTGAGGAGAAGCTGGAGTGATTTGGAGCCTGGGATGGACCCAACTCTCACAGGCAGAAGGAAAGCCAAAGCGAGACCAGCAGCATGGAAAATTGGGGCATTTTGTTTTGTCAAAAATGCAATTCCCAACCTTGTCCTTGCAAGGAACACGCACTGCTCAAGCTCTTAAAAATTAAGACTGGGGTGATTTATTAATCTTGTTAAGAACTCTGATACAAAGCACAGTAAAAGGCCACAAACCAGTAAATAAAATGTGGCTTGTGAAGGCCACTTTATAAATGCTGCTACAGAACCACCAGTAAAACAGACTCACTCTCGCACCAGATCAAACACGAGGGTTTGACTGGCAAAGAAAAGTTCCATTCACTTATCAGTTTAAAAAGTTTAATAAAGCTTTAAGTGTTTGCTGGTTTAAATGCTACCAATTTCCAAAGTGGATTCACGAGTTAAGTGTAGATCTAAAGGAAGTTATTAGGTCTGGAAGGCAAGACTGATCCCAAGCCAGAGGAAACGCTGCTGGCTGGATCCAATCCCAGGAGTAGCAGACTGTGTTATAGGCCTCGAAGTCAATTCCATTTATACATGTCATTAGCATATCTGTAAATATACAATATAAACAATTGTACAGGAGCATAGCTTTGTTCTCCACAACAGCAGACAAACTCTTTAGCTTAAGACACCTTCGCCTATCAAAACAAAAAAGGCACAACTGAACAGGATGCACGTGAAGTACTCGGGAGCCTCCCCGGTATCCGAGACGGGTACTCCTCCTTCATCCTTTCTCCAAAGAACCAAGACCAACCTAGTATTTTGGTATTTAGATTTCAACCTATTTTTTTTTCTTTGTCTTCAGCAGCAAATGAATGGCAATTAAGACATGGCATGAGAATATTCCAGAACAGGAGCTGTCACTCAGGAACCTCCAGCCTTTACACCAAGGCTTGTGGCCAAGAGGTTTCAAATCTGTGACACTCTGTATCCTCGTGGTGTGTGATCATCCCATTGCTGGGTTTCCTTAATTTAAAAAAAGGCCACTAGTGCTCAAATTTGAAAAAAATTCCACAGATGCACCTTTTTTTTTTTTTTTTTTGGCTCAGGGCAATTAAATGATGTCAGTTTAAATTCACTTAGTGTAGTTTACAGTGCAAAACGTCTATTTTGTGTCCTGGCAGAACGGTCGGCACTGAGGATGTGAACCAAGGCAATGCTGCTGCTCACCTGAGGGTAATGCTGTCCAACCACAAAGGTTGGAATGTGTGTAGTCTGATTTTTTTCCAATTTAAACCTTTTTTTTTTTTGATCAGCAGCACTTTAAGAACGTAATTTGTGAAAATACTAAAATACACTGCCTTTTTTTTTTTCCTTTGAATAAAAAAAAAAAAAAAAAAAGAGGAACTTTACAAACAGTATTCCAGTGTCAATGACTACTATGGCTAAGGTCATTGAGGCGTTTCTGCATTTTCTAGCAAAGACAGTCTGTGCAAAGGAGGGTGGGAGAGCTCCCTTTTGTAAGTCTTTGGTGGCAGTTTTGGTAGCTGAGGGCTGGAGTTGTGCCGGGGCGGCACGGGGGGCACGGGAGGCTGGGCCAGGTTGTTGTGGCTGGCGCTGAGGACGCAGCAGCGGCGCAGCACCCGGGGAGAGGGCGTGCTGGGAGGGGTGGCCGGAGAGCTGGGGCCGGAGCCGGGCTCCCGCAGCCGCTCGGGGTCCCGGGGGAAGCGTCCCAGCGGCGGCGGCTGCAGGCTCAGGGGACAGTTGATGAAGTGCTCGGGCGGCCGCAGCGGCACCGGGGGTGGGGTGTCGGGGACGGGGTCCCGGGGGGGTGGAGGAGGAGGGCTGTGCAGGGGCTGCTCCAAGGGGGCGGTGTAAGCAGGAACTCGAGGTTGGATCTTTGGAGGTGGTGGCTGCCGAGGTGGGATTGCTGGAGGATCGTCGTCCGACTTGGGATTTCCCTGCGGTGTCACGGAGGAAAAGGAGGTGTAAGAAATGGAGAGCACAGAATGCCAGAATGGTTTGGGTTGGAAAGGAACTTCAATCCCATCCCATTCCTCTCCCTTCTATCCCTTCCACTATCCCAAGTTGCTCCAAACCCTGTCCAACCTGGCCTTGGGCACTTCCAGGGGGAGCCACAGCTTCTCCTGGGCATGCTGTGCCAGTGCCTCCTCCCCACCCTCACAGCCAATTCCCAGTTCCTAACATCCCATCTAAACCTACTCTCCTACAGTTTAAAGCGATTTCCCTTGTCCAGATGTTTGGATAAAGAGGAATCTTCAGACAGATGAGGAATTCTCCTGACCTCTGCTAGTGGTGCTGTCAGAAACATGGCTGCTGGACCCTTGATGGGAGTATGACCGCTATGTTCCTGAAATTGCTAGCAGAGTTTGGACACTGGGAATCCAAAACAGAAAAAAGGGAAACTGGAGCTCTGCATCTCAAAGTCTTTTAGACTGACAGAGCCCTGGTTTAGATCAATGGTTGAACTTGACAATCTTAAAGGTCTTTTCCAAGCTAAATGATTCCAGATATTCCCCAATTTATCACTGAAGTTTTTCAATCCAGGACATCAATACCTTAGCATTGGAAGCATCCTGATCCATCTTTTTTCGTGGAGGAAGTGGAGGAGGGTTCTGAGGCTCATCACTCAGTTTAGGGAAGCTCCCCCAGGAGCTGAAGAAAGTCTCTGGAGAGGGAAAAGCAGATCTTTTACTTCTTGTGCAATATCTGAGGAACATATTCTGGAATATCAAGCCAATCTCAAAGCAACTCAAATAAGATCTTTGTGCTCCACAGCAACATGAACCAGTAACTTCAGCAGCATGAAATTCTTTAATTCATTGCTTTAATCAGATCAAGCCTCACAAAGTGTTCTCCTATGTCCACTATCAAAGAAAGGCATCAGCAGTCAGCAGGCAATGCTGAGAGACAGGAAAATAAATCCAGGGAACTCCAAGTGAGTTTTTACAGAGGGAGAAAAAAATCCTCAAATTAAGAAACAACACAACCCCCAACTTGTATTGGTGGTTTCTGTCACACCTTTGCTTTTCCTCTTAGGAGTGCACTGAGCTCTGTGTCTGCATCAGACTTGTGCTCTCCAGCTGGAAATTAAATTAATCACATTTTTAAAAAGCTATGTGGAATAAATAAGAATAACAGCTGAAAACACAGGTGAATGCAGGATATCCCTCACAGGTGTGGTACAAAAAGTGTCTCTTCCTTCCCAGCAACAGAGCAGTGTTTTTCACTAAATGGAATTAGCAAATTATCAAGTTGCTTTATTTGTAGCTTTAGTCAAGCAGAACAATCATCAAGGACATTCAAAATAGAAGGAAATTCATGTGGGAGCCTGGAGATAAAAACCCAACCCAAACTAAACCAGCAGTTTAAGTTTTAGGCTTTACATTCTTTACTGGACATCTGATCTAAAAGGAACCCTTCTGAATGCAGCCCACATTCTCATCCCAAATTTCATATTTTTATCCCCACTGAGCTCTCCTGAACCCAGGGAAGGCAGAGTTAAATATTTAACAGAGTTCCAATACTCA
The DNA here is from genome assembly GCA_013400855.1 of Buphagus erythrorhynchus. Classification (NCBI taxonomy): domain Eukaryota; kingdom Metazoa; phylum Chordata; class Aves; order Passeriformes; family Sturnidae; genus Buphagus; species Buphagus erythrorhynchus. The sequence continues at coordinate 10,485 of VZTT01071165.1, forward strand.
CTCGACTGAGGCAAGTTCACAGGAGCGAAGATGCTGTTGTTACCTGGGAAATAAAAAAATCCATTAAACAATTTCCAGACAGAACCACTGCACTGCAGCACATAACAAATGCTTGAATAACCTCAGAGATCAGAAAAACCCCCAAATTTATCTACTGCAAACGTGAATGAAAATTTCCCGTGTAAAACATTCCTGAACTGGAGAATTTAAGCCACGCTGGGAATTAATTTAATTACTTCGAATTCTGCAATTTATTTTTTTAAAGGCTGGCACACTCCCCCAGTGAATTTGGGAAGCCTGAGGGGCAGCAATAACGAATATTAAAGGTATGTACCATAAGAACTGTTGAGATCAATGTCTAAGAACACGCTGAACTCGGAGGACGCCGACACCGGGGGTGTTGAGGGGGTGTTGGGGGAGGTTGGAGCTGACACTGTGGTCTCATGCTCAGACTCGGTGATCCTGCTGAAGCTGATCTTGCTGGGCTCCTTCTCCAGGGGCAGGGGGTGGCTCCTCAGGGTGCCAGAGGTGGAGCCATGCCTGCCCGTGTTGGGCCTTATCCCAGGGGATTTCAGGGGATATGTTGTTTTCCTGGGCTGGAGACAGGGGAGCTGTTAGCACTGCAACATTCCCAGGCACTGCAACATTCCCAACTGCAACATTCCACACTGCAGCATTCCACACTGCAGCATTCCCAACACTGCAACATTCCCAACACTGGAATGTTCCACACTGCAACATTCCCAACACTGCANGCAACATTCCCAACACTGCAAAGTTCTACACTGTAACATTCCACACTGCAGCATTCCCAAACACTGCAACATTCCCAAACACTGCTAACATTCCACACTGCAGCATTCCCAAATACTTCCTGCCATTCCCAACACTGCTGCCATTCTGCACTGCAACATCCCCCACTGCAGCATTCCCAACACTGCAACATTCCACACTGCTGCCATTCCCAAACACTGCTGCCATTCCACACTGCAGAGTTCCCAAGAACTCCTGCCATTCCACACTGCAGCATTCCCAAACACTGCAACATTCCACACTTGCTGCCATTCCCCCCTGCAGCATTCCCAGCACTGCTGCCACTCCCCACTGCAGCATTCCCAAGGCTCTGTGAGATATTTTTAAAAGTATTTCTCAAAGAGCAGCCCAGGGATACAATTGATGTGAGGTGCAGCATTATTTACACAGCAGGACTTTGCTGGGAAGTTGTGGATGCAGCTGAAGAAATCTTTTTTTTCCCCACAAATATGAGGAATGAAGAGTCCAGGTTCTGCTGCCAACCAGGACAAACCACTGGGAAAAGTAAGTCATAGGCTTGGGAAATAGAAATTTCCTTCAAGTGCCCCTTAGAGCTGCAGAAGGGGCAAACAGCACAGGAACAGCAAAACCACAGAGGTAAAACCAGCAAAAGCAGGCCCCTGCACACATCCAGGATCAAGGACACACTTGGAACATGTTGTCCATGTCCTCCAGTTTATCCAGGACAAAATTCCTACACTCAGGTCACTGTGTGGACAAACCCAGCCTGGTTAGGCTTGGGTGTAATCCAGCACAGATCAAAGCTGAGCCTTGCAAAGTGAATTATGTCCCCATTTTTCAGTGGTGTCCAGCACATTATAGCACCCACAACTGGATTTTCCTGAAATTCCAGTAAGATTCTCTCTTTGGAAATCATGAGCTGTAAAGAATTCCTGCCCAGCTGATTGGACTCCTATTTTTAGAAGAGATTTTAATAAAATTACTGTAAGAAGCATTTTTGCAACAGCAATTTCTGGCATTTTCTTGCCACATTTGTAACATCATCTTACTCGTTCCTCTAACAAGAGATGGCAAAAATGATTTATAGCTCTCCCAAAGAATTAGACATGGCTCCATTTCCTCAGGCAATTACAACATATAAAAAACAAGTGCTCTAAATTGTGATTCTTCTGCTTAAAAAAGAACTCTGAGCTCCAGGAGCTGGGATTTTTTAAACCTAAAATCACTATTCCTTTAAATTGAACTGTATTTTCTTCAGCAAAAAGGGTTGCACCTGGTGAAGTCTGCAGTTTTTGCAATAATATCAAATATCTAGACGAAAGAAAAACAGAAATTATCTTGAAGAAAGCTGGATATATTATGTATAAAAGTAATATTTTAATTAGTACTAAGACTTCTTGATACTGTGAAATGAAAAATATTACTCCATATTTTATCATATGACTATATGGTAAGAAATACAAATTTAACAGCAATATTTCAGGTTTTTTGGGGAAAAGTGAGTTTTAAAATAAGACAAAGGTAATATATTTTAGTAGTGACAAACATCAGGAGTAAAAGTATTTTTAAACCAAGTTTAGTTGGAAAATCAACTCATGATAAGGAATTCTGAAGAAAATGTATCTGGCTTATTGAGGTAACTGTGTATTATTTTCATAGTGCTCAGTAATTTTTAGCTATTTAATTTTAATTAAATAACCCAGGAACTGGACTTGATGATCCCTGTGCTTCCCTTCCAACTCAGGGTATTCTCTGATTCCATGAAATTTCAGGAAAAAAACTCACAAATCGAGGTGGTTGCTTGCAGTTCCGAGGTTCAATCTCTAAGGACTTGTTGAACAGATAATCTGTAAACTCTTTTTCTGGTATCTTCCCCATGGGATTGAGATTTTCAAAGAATTTCTGAATGAAACAAATATCAATAATATTAAAAAATAAGCATACAGAGGAATTTTTAATACTCGTAATTCAGTGATTCAAAATCTAATTTTTCACCGCTTTTGGCTTCTCTTTTGTGTGGTTCTTTGTTGGCTACAAGAAGTGCTCCCCCCTCTTTTGATAATCACTATTCATGCAAAATTAGAAGATTCTTTGGCATTTTCCCCCCTCTCCAATCCCCAGTGAGATATTTAATGGCTGCTTACCCTGATTTCTGGCTCAATCCGTAAGCAGTAGGGCTGGTTTTGATACTGCTGAATTTCTCCTGTAATTTCAGCCACTTTTCTCCTCTTACTGAAGTTAATTAATTCTTTCCCTTGTCTTTTAAGGAAGTCAGGATTCCCTTCTTCTGTCTTCAAGATATTTGTTAGGTATATTCCTGATTTAAAAAAAAACAAGCAGTTTTTAACCATACATCTGCAGCAAACTCAACTTCAGAGTGACACCACACAAAAAATTTGATGTCACTTACCAAAAAAAGGCACACAGGGGGGGTTGATCGACTTGAGCTTAGCTAAATACTTCTTAAAATGATCTTGGCTTAATTCTACTGCTTCATCCAAAACTCTTTTTTTCCTTTCCTGGAGTGCCTGAGTTGTCAAAACAAAAAAAAAATAGGGATGGAAATCTCAACAGCATGGTTAGCAAATACAAGGCAATTCCCTGGCTCTCTGAGCAAAATTTGGGAATTGAAATGAAGGTTTCAAAGAACCTCTTGTGTCAATGGTTTGCTCTGGATTACAGCATCCAATAATTCAGTCATGTGGATCCTGAGATTACTGAAAACAGATTTTAACTTTGAAGTTATAAAATTTGGTCTTTAATGAAAATTAAACATTTGATTTTAACTTCAAGGCCCTGTGCTGCCTTTCAGAGCCATACAAAACTCAAACCATTTTATTAATATTCTTCTTTTTCTGTTTTTACTCCAGGGAGGCTTTGCTGCCAACAATGGATTTCACTCCAGAGCTGTGAGTGACCCAGGTCTGGATTCTGATTTAATTACCTTTTCCATGCCCTAAACTCACCTCGAATGTGTGATCCAGCCTGTACACTGAGACAGAGTTCACAGCACTGACAATCTCCAGAACACCATTGAAATTATTGAGGTCTTGGAAAACCTGCAGGATTTCTATGATCCTGCTCAGCACAGCCACTCGCTCCTCAAAGTTCTCAGTTTCCACAATGCACCTGATCAAAAGATGGGATTTGAGAAACACTGAGAAATAAAACCTGACACTTTGTAAGTTATTAAATCAATTTTTTTCTATGAAAAGCCATCCAGCATGCAGATTTTGGCTCTCTCTCCAGAATCTCAAGTACAAATTTATGTAATCACATCTCACATATGTTCGAGTTGGAAAGTCAAGGGAGGATTTGGCAGAAACAAACAAGCAAACCCCGAGCATATCCAGGGTAAAAGTGGTTAATGCCACTGCACTGCACTCACTTTTCAAACCACAGGGTGAGATTTGTAGTGTGACGAATCATTTTCAAGAGATTTGGGGAGTTAATTTCCTTATCTTCCTTCGTCCACACACTGCCAACGAGTTCAGAAGGCTGCACAGCCCTGGGAGTGACAAAACAGGGGGCAAAACACTCAGTACAAGTAAAAACTGTAATTTCTGTGTTTGCATTAAGATTATTTCTCTCTGTAATCACAACCTGGTATTTCACAAATCCAATCACACCTAATCTATTACAAGAAACAACTTTTTGGTGAGTGCTCGAGTACAGAAAGAAATATATTTTTATCTTAACTGAAGTTGGATAATTTTGAAGGAGCATTTTCAGATAAGAAAATTACAAAGAAGTAACTTTAACTTTCTGAAAGGGCAAGAAAACAACTTTAAAAAGAGTTCAAAATCAAAAATAGGAAGGTGAAGCACTTGCAGCAACCACTTGGTTTCAACCTCCCATGACTGAAGCAGGAATGGGATTTTATAATTTGAATTTTCTAAGACTCTGTCTTAGGGTGACTTTATGATGCTTGTATCCCCAATTTGTTCTGTTGGTGTTGAATACTGAGTTTTGCAGCTTTAAGACTGATTCCAGGAGTAAAGGGGGAGAGAAAAAATTTGGTTTTCTCCCAAATTTGTCCTAAACCATGACAGACTCCTGAATTACCTTCCCTGCATTTCTGTTGTCACAAATCTGATATGGAGCTAAACCTCTTTTTTTCCACTCCTTAGCATGTTTTAACACGGAGCAGACAGCACAGAAACCTCCTCCTATAAACTCAGGAATTCACGGGATATTTTTGACCGATTGTGTGAACGAGGAGCATTGTATTTTTTTGGAGCATTATATTTTTTTGAAGCATTATATTTTTCTGGAGCATTACTATTTTAGTTTGAAAGAACAAAAAAGGAAGGTGTGAGAGCTCAGCCTGCCTGTACAGGTCGGACTCGAGCAGGGTGAGCTGCCGGGCGATCTCGATGGGGTGCAGGGTCATCAGGTCCAGGGCCTCGCTGTGCCCCACGCGCCACAGGTGCCACTCCAGGGGTGGTGGGGGGCTCTCGAAGGTGATGTTGTGGCTGACCCCATCTGCCTGGGCTTTCTTCCTCTTGATGATTTTAGCAATGGACTCCACCCACTTCTTCATGGATTTTCCTGCAGAAGAGAAATCATTAAAATTAAACAAACTCCACACGCGAGTTTTTTAATGCTGGTGTAAGTTAAGTTTTAAACTGACAGAGGGGAGGGTTAAACTACAGGGTCAAGAGAGGGGAAAAGTGCATTAATCTTGTTACAAGTGTTGGTTTTTAATAAATTCAGGTTCTTTCATAAATGTCAGTGTTATAGAGCCATCTCTGGGGAGGGAATATTTTCAGTTTGTAAATAAATATATTTGGGAACTGGAGCTCAGGCTGGAGGGACTTTGGATGAGGAATGGAGTGACAGGGCAGGGGGAAATGGATTCAAATTATGAGAGGGCAGGGATGGATGGAATACTGGGAATTGGGAATTCCTGGCTGGGAGAGTGGGGAGACCCTGGAACAGGGTGCCCAGAGAAGCTGTGGCTGCCCCTGGATCCCTGGAAGTGTCCAAGACCACGTTGGTTAGGGCTTGGAGCAACCTGGGACAGTGGAAGGTGTCCCTGCCATGGCAAGGGTGGGACTGGATGGGCTTTAAGGTCCCTTCATCCCAAACCATTCTGGGAATCCCTAATTGTAAAGGACTTTTGGTAATTTAGTGAAACCAACTCCCCCCAAAATTTGAATGTACACTCAGAATTCTGCATTTCTGCATGTAAATTAATCAGGTTTGCATTTCTCTATTTTTTTCTTATGGGTTTTTGTACCTGTATCAGCTGACAAATGAACACATGGGAAATCAGTTCTATTTAACCACATCCTCTGACAGTTTTGGTGTGGAAAGAAGTGAGACTGTGTCCAGGGTCTTTTAATTGTCTCAGAATTATGTTGCCCAATGTAAGGCTTGGCATTCTGAAAATGGAAACCTGGAATTGCCAGGATAAGGATTAAACATGCCAACACTGCTGCTCTCCAGAGAGGCTGCCAAAAAAATCTAGTTCATAAAGAAGAGATACCAAATGGGCCCAATGTCCTCATCGAAAAGGATAATGATTTTCAGTTGGAATTTTATATAAATGTGAAAAATCAGGATGGAAAAAACTCAGTAAGCAAAAGGGAAGGAATTCTCTATGGAGAAGGAGAAGGTGACTCTGAATTTCAGAGTCAGGCAAGGATGACTATATTGTCCAGAAGGAAATAAATTTAAAGTATTATTATCCTGATGCTTGAAATCATTTTTAGGAACTATTTAGGCTCCAGGCCAAAGCTTCCTCATGTAAAGGGGAGCCTCATAAACAGCTCAATTAAAGGCATTAAAATTACTCATGTGTGCAAAGGTATTCTCAGGCCTAAAACGCATCAGGATCAGACTGGGAAGTTGTACCAGGATGTGGGGAGGGAACAGGAACCCCCTTACTGCACCTCTGACACTGGAAATGAAGGTCTCCAGCCTCTCCAGCAGTTCCAGATCCCTCTCAAAATCATAAAAATGGTGCTCAACCCAGTGCCGGAAAACATTCAATATTCTGAGGAAAGAGGAAAAAAATATTAAGTTTCTTTTTAAGGACTTCCATAGATTATGTCATACAAATGAACCACAATCCTACAAAACTCAAGTTACAGATTCATGTAGTTGGTGAGTCTCAAAATACACATGGACAAAGGAGCAGAGCAAAGACTGAGCTTGGCAGGTGTTTACAATCAAATGTATAGATTTTAAAGAATAGTTTTAGCATAAATATAGCTTGGTGCTATTTTAAAATCTAGTATAAAAAATGCCAGTGTTGAGATGGTTTCAAAAGAGGAAGAAACTTAGCAAAATCAGATAAAATTGGTATTTCTAATTTTCATTGTAATTTCCTTTTTTTCTTGGTGTGTTTTTTTAAATGAAAAACCTAATAGGATCTCCCACTTGTTAAGAAGCAAATTTGTCATTCTTTCTTTCCTACACACAAATTTCAGTTTCAAAGTTGTTGTTACTGCCCTACTTATACAATTTTTAATGACCCAAAAGGCCTGATTAAATCCAGTACAGCCTTTAAGGATAACACTAAACTTCCTCTTGATTTTTCTCTACTCTTTCTTAAAGAAATCACTAATAAATCAGTTTCTAAAAGTGAACTCCAGCTACTTTTCAGCCTTGAGCACTCAGGATAAATCAGAATAAAAAACTGGTTTGTCTCTTCTTCAGGTAAACGAGCTGAGCTCACACCTTCAACACTTTGATTTATCCAGGTGCAATTTATCACCTGAGCAAAAAATCAGCCCTACCCTGAGGACAAATGAACAACATCCACATGGGCACATGGAAAATTCCTTAACTCTCCTTCTCCTCTTCCCAGTGTACAAAGTAAAAAATAAAGTTTATCCCATAACAGAACTGCTGCCCCAACAGATCATTCAGGCTGGAAATCAATTTTCAAGATTTCCAAGAGGCAAAGTTTTGATTCAGTTTTCCTGTAAAAGGATCTTATCTAATCCATCTCTGCCCTTGAGATCCAGTGGTGAGAACACTGGGAAAGGCACAGAGTGCCTGGATCTGCACTTCCAGCTGAGAACCTCCTCATTCCCATCACCTCATTTGTGCCCAAGCCCTTTCCATGCCTGGGCACTGCACCCACAGCATTTTCTACAAGAAGGAGAGTGGAGGAAAGCAGGGAAGG
>VZTT01071167.1:2731-22580 GCA_013400855.1 Buphagus erythrorhynchus
CATAAGAATCCAGGTTAAAAATGTATTGTAAGAAGTTCAGGGTGAAAATATGCACAAAGACTTCCTGAGCCAAAAATAATAGATTTTACTGGTCTAATTTCCCCCTACTCCTTTTTACTTTGAAGCAGAAACATACATTCTTTTTAACTTTTTCACCTCTCATGCAAATATGGGCAGCTTTTCTAGACCAGTATAATTTACCCAAATTCCATGTTAAGCCTATGTGTAAAACTGCCAATAAGAGCACTAAAATATCAACAAATGTAGTTCTTCCTGTTCCCCATTCAAACCAATGTTCTGGTATAAAATGAATTTTGACAAAGCCAAATATGATCTGAATTATTTTCTCAATTAGGTGGAAACTGGCTAACAGTGATAGTGTATTAGATCATAGTTTTTGTTTCAAAAATGTATGCTCAAATTGATCCAAAATATAAAGTATAAAAAATTTCAAAGGTTAATATTTGTATAGTGCATTTAACTGGGTTTACCTATCAGTGAAATTGCATATGTGTCTTTTCTCCGTATTTGTGTAATTCATGTTTCATTTCACATGTGTCTTCTACAAAGCAGGTATCTACAAAGCAGATAATGATTAGATGCCAATAGAAATTAAATGTTACCATGGTAAGGTGACAGAAGTTTCAGATGTGATTGTTTCCCAAACCATTCTGTCTATCTACTATATTGTAGAATTTGATGGACTTTAAAGATGTCGTTTTTTCATTAACTTTTCAAAGATGAACCTGGTAGGCTTAGAACATACTCAGTTTGTTTCTCCAGATGTGGAAGTACTTATTTACACTCTGATGAGGGTATCTGCCCAGCCTAGACACATTTGGGATGATGCTGCTCTCTTACACAATTGCTTCACAAAGAGGCAATAGAAAGTCATTCGGAATGAATAACCTATCTGACAACTTGGCTGGTGAAAGATTTTGTAGGTGCAAAGTTTTGCCTCTTATATCTGCCTGCCAAAATGTCCACGGATGAGAGCCACGCCTACATTTTGTCAGTTTTGGCCCCATTTGAATGTAGATGTTAAGTACAGCAGAGTTGCTTCTCACTGACTTTTGTTTAGCACACCTTTCTGGAAATAGGACACGATTCATTGTTAAAAATTCCCACATGAAATATGCCTGCACCAAAACCGACTGATCCATCTGAGCAGGCTTTATGGCAAGAGCTTAGGGGTAATGTCACAGTAATGGAAAATTTACTGTGCCTTCTGGTTTTGTGTGAGTCTTGAGATGGATTTTCTCAGTGATTTTTCTATTTGGCTTCAGTGCCGATCTACTTCAATTTCTCCCCCTTGCCTGTGTCTGTGGGTCTTATTCTCTCATTCTTAAACACCTGGAAAACAATGGTGTTTAATTTGTTGGCACAGGCCACTAATCCATCCCATTACTATGAGCTATGCCATATTAATTACTAGGATGCCATTACATCAATCCTGTAATCATTGTTGTACCTACTATTGTTGTATACTTTAATAGCTTCTATGACAGCCAATATTTCTTGTTCATTGATGTCATACTGGAATTATTTTTGACCTCACTCCCTGCTGATGTGTTTGGCAGTATGTACTTAACAATAAGTCACTTATTTTTGAGCTGTAAAAAGCTGTATATGAACAGTGATTTTCCATTTTGAAACATGCTTCTCAGTTTACTCCACTGGCGTACAAAAACTGTGGGGGGTGATTAATAATGTCATGATTGGTAATTTATGTAGTCGATTTTTAGTCTTTGGCTTTTTATAGTCAGGGTCTTCAGTAATCAAACTGTGGCCTCAGTGAAAGGTCTAATACCATATTTAATTTCTTTTCTCCTCTGGAATTTATTTCCTGTCTTCATTTTCACCTCTTAGAATTTCTGTGTATATTTCTACTTCGACTACATGGTTGTAAATTTGTCCTTTTACAAACCCAGCAGGTCTAAGCACACCATCAGATCCCTTTGATGAAGCTCTTTGGGTGCTGTCACCCTTCTCTGTCTCCGGGCTTGCAAATTCTCATGAGGCTTTATGTGGAAATTTAAAGGTGCTGTGAGAGATTGCCACTGTTTTCTAAACTCTGCCTGCATACAATATAATCTGAACACTTCAAATGCAGCAAACTAATTAATGCTCATGAGAAAGGATTAATATTTTAAGAGTACATTCTCATAGGTAAAGTAGTCAATAGCATTAGAGTGTAAAAACATTTACTTTTTGTTTTGGCTAGTTTTTCTTGGAAGGAAAGGTTACTGCAGACTAAATTTGTGACTGGGACTTGCATTCAGTTAACTTTGCTTAACGTGCCTGTATAAATATTGATCCCTTTTTTCCTATTAATTATGCAAGCAGTGCATAGATGATGGTTCTTGAAATAGGGATAGCTGATAACTATGCCTCACAGCTGTAGGAGTAGAGTTTTAAGTAAAATACAAGCAAGTACTGTAAATTAAACAACAAATTCTCATGGTAGTAGAAATCTGGAGTGGCAAAAAGTTAACCCTTTATATATATTTAATCACAATATGCTTTAAAATAAATGTATTCTGATTAATCACAGTGTGAAAAGATTATTAAAATAGTTCACAAAATTCTACATTTCAACAGTGAATGCTGCATATCAGTAGAAAGTTCACTCAGTCAAAGAATGAAAAGTCAATGAATGTAGACCTAATCACAAAATGTGGACTGAATTTTCGAGACATTTCACAAAAACTGGCAGTGGCAAGATGAATACTACAACAGGGTAAATTTTTCCAATCAAGCAGCATATTCATCATACTAAGAAAAAAAGGGCATGACACCATCATAAATGTGTTTGTAGTAAAGTAAGAATAGCTTTTAATTTGAAATAAAGTGCAAAGTTGCTATTTTGAAATAGGAATCTGATGCATGCCAGCATATGTCACCTCATTTCTCTTGCACATTTCCACAGCAGAGTGTGTTAAGAAATGCTGGTGGTGTCCTACCAGTTGTTTTGCTTTCCTTCATCTGATTAAGGGTAATTTTGACTTGATTTTAACTGTCACAGGAGTTGAAGAAAATAATTTTTCAGTGTTTTTCATACAGTGGGCTTAATGGGATTTTCAACCTGTTACATTCTTTGCTTTTGATTGTAATATGTAGTTCAAACAACACCAAATCATGACATACCAGCTAACAAAAATTTTGCTTGATGGTTGAATTTTGCAGTGTTTTAGCACTTCTACAATAACTTCCACAATGAAATAAAGGAGATAGCTGCTATTATCCAAAGGCCTCCTCTTCCTAAATACATGGTTTGGTTATCAGGGTTGTTCTGCTTGGCACCTGACAACTGATTTCATAGATCAGACACCAAAAATCACCAAGTAATGGCAAAAGTCAGGGAAAGGAGCTCTAATTAAAGGCAAATAGACAGAGAAGTCAGGATTTGCTGTAGATAAGAAATGTAATTTTAAAAGTCTTTTTGCACTCCAAGGGAAATGAGCAGGAAGTTCACTAAGGCAAACAATTTTACATGTCTGTACTGCATGGGCAAAGAAGGTGCATGTTACATCAAGGAAAGAGTGGGCTGGCAGAACCAGAGAATTCCCTCTTGTTACAACCCACCCCTAAGGGTGAGGGTAACTCAGGCTCTTCTTTCCTATAAACAAATAAATAAATAAACACAGAAACACACACACACACACATGCGTGTTTAGGCTGTGTAGGGTTAATTTTAAAACAATTTGGTTGTGATGGAAAGGACAGGACGTATGTAGTGGGTTTGGTTATTATCTGTAGAAATATAGCAATATNAGACTTGATTGTTACAATTTTGATGTCCTCTAGTCAAAGTGATGGTTGCAGTCCTGATCCTGATGGGGGCAAGGGAAGCCCAAGAAACACAGAGTTCAGTGGGTCAATGTACACTGAATTCTATGAGAGAATTCCCAGGTACCTCCTCTGAGAGGGGAGTCTCACACTGTTGCAACACTGTGGTTTGTTGCAATTCAGTGGATCATGTGCAGGTGGAAGGCACTCAGAAATTAGCCTGGGGGCACTTCAGGAGCCTTTGATGGTTTATGACCCTTCCTACAACATGACTGCCTCTACATCAGCATAGTAGAGCAGTTCTGCTCTTCAGAAGGACGGAAAACCCTCAGGACCAGGTGTGAAGGTCCTGGTCTTTCCCTGGAGGAGAGTTTTTACACATGAGCCAGTTGTGTAAAGTAGGACATTGGCATGATAAAAAGCACTATCCCACCTCATGGGATCTGCTTATTATCGACCTCTTCCCTCATCTGTCTCAAACACAGCTTGTAGCCTCTGGGGATGAGTGCTCAACTCCTCTGCACCCATCTGAACACCCAGATGTGTACATCTTCAGCAAAGCACCTGCTGCTTTTACAAAAGGCTGGTTTTTTGTTTTTTTTTTTTTTTGAGTCATTAATTTTTGAGTCATTAATCATTTAGTAAAACATTTCAATTCCCCAAACATCTATAACAATGGATATAATACAAACTTTCACAACCCTTAGACAACTGGTATCACCAGTATCACTTAAGTAGAATAGCAATGGTGGCTACACAGACAGGAAACAGTGTTAAATAAAAATAGGTGGCATGAAAGGTGAAAAAAAAAAGTGCAGTCTGTGAAGTTTGGGATTTAATTACTTGCCAGAGAGTTGTTTTACTTTCAAGGTGCTTCCAGGTCAGAAACAATAAGGTACCTACAGCCTTCAGGAATATGCAGTTAGGCATTATGTGCATCCTGAGGATCCCCTCTAGTGGGTACTGCTGCCAAGTCTGCTTTGCCAGCAAGGTAGAGGATACACAAAATTTTCAATTCTGTCACTCAAGCTCCAAATGCTTTTCTGTGCTAGTGGTCAGACATGCCAAATGAATGAGTCAAAAATATAAAGACCATGTAGCCAGGTTTTTATAGTTTGTTTGGATCTCTTGGATACCTAAAATTAGCACTTAAATTCTGTTTTAGACACATAAGCACATGGACTTATTTTCAATCCTGCTGTGTTCTCATATGTTCATTTAAATTCTCTCTGTGTTAAACAGGCTTAAAAATAATCTGTAACATGTACTTAGATAAGTAAATACAAACGAATTTATGGGATTTTAAATATATCACATGAATTCTCTTATTTTGCTACTAATCTTCATAATTGTTTTTGCATAATGTTTTGCAGTTTTTATTCCCTGTCTTTTTGCTATGTTCTGATTTTGGCTGGGATAGAGGTAATTTTCTTCAGAGTTGCTAGTATAATTCTGTGTTTTGGATTTGTGATGGAAACACTGTTAATAATTCAGGGGCGTTTTTGTTATTTTTGAGCAGTGCTTACACAGAGCCAAGACATTTTCTGCTTCTCAACCCACCCCACCAGTGAGCAGGATGGGGGTGCACAGGGGCCTGGGAGGGGGCACAGCCAGGACACTGACCCCAGCTGACCCAAAGGACAATTCGGGCCAGATGGTGTCATATTCAGCACATAAAGAGGGGTAAAGGAGAAGGAAGGAAGGGCTATTTGGAGTGAAGGCATTTTCCTCCTGAGCCAGCCTTATGTGTGATGAAGGCTGACTTTCACGGAGATGGCTGAACACCTGCCTGCCAAAGGGAAGTGAATTGATCCCTCGTTCAAGTGAATTGATTCCTCGTTTTACTCTGCTTGTGTGCACGGCTTTTGCTGTCCCTATTAAACTGTCTTTGTCTCAACCTACAAGTTTTCTCACTTCTGTGATTCTCTACTCTTTCCCCCTGGAGGGCAGTAACTGAGTGGCTGCAGAGGGTTTAGTTGACAACTGGGGATAAATTTTGACAGCCTGGGTTAGGAAGGATGTTATGACAGATAAACATTTCTTCCTCTGTAGTGTAGCACTTTGCAGATCCTGGGGAAGGGGATGGCATCAAAGTTTGCAAACACTCAAACCCAGGACAGAAATCTGCCTCTTGCAGCTATTTGTCTCCTGTGTGATTTCAGGAATAACAGCAGAGAACCATAGGCTTACTGTCAATATTTTTATGATCTCTTTCACCTCTATTCCCCACCCCACTCAGGCATGAGTGAGTGGCTGCATGGGGCTGACCTGCTGGCTGGACTTAAACCACAATATGGTTGTACAGAAGTATTACACACACCATGAAGATATCATTATATCAAAATATGATGCGCTGCCTCTGCAAACATCCACTCATTTCAACTCACGACTGCTTGTTCATGATCTTTGGGGATGCATCTAATATTCAATTTCCAGAATGCTGAAATACCCAAACTAAGCTAACATCAAGTAAGAAGTAGTATTTGCCAGTGCAATACAAGATAACCATGCCTAGAACTTGACTGATTAGTGGCTTTTGCTGATTCACTCAGTGTGAAAGGCTATGTATTTTTCTTAGAGTAGATAATAAAGCTATCAGAACAGATATATGATAGCATATATTTTTTTAAATAGATCAAGGAGAATCTTGAAATTGTGTCACCACTTAATGTTGCAAACAAATGGAATGACAAATCCACCACACACATGCATTTCCTTTGTGTGCTTTTTTTATGTATATTTTTTAATATTAGATGACATCAACTTGTTATTGATTAGTGCATGGAAGGTGGTCTAGCTTCTTACAACACTTGGCAGAGAAGCCTTACACATAGAGATGCAAACAAGAAAAAATTAATTTTATTATAATTGATGATGATTATCAATAATGGTGAGATTTATGCAGGTATACTTGCAATTAATCTTGACAGAACATTACAAAAAAAACCTTAATATTTCCACAGTAGAAAAAACCAAAATCTTTCAGTGTACATAGATGGCTTTAATATATTTATGAGACAATAAAAGTACTATAGATCCTTCAGTGTTGGTTTGTTTTATTTTTTTTAACTCTAGGAATGAAAAATTTAATTTATCTTCTTTTTTTTGTTTTCCATTTGATGTCAGTTATGTTGGGCTTGTGCATGTGTGTTTGGAGCTGATGAGGTATTTGAGAGCCTTTGGGTAACCTTCTGTTTTATTTTCTGACATCAAGCAGTTCTTTTACATTACACATTGAAGTTGTCTCCACTTCCAGCTCAATATGTCCTGTACCTATTGAAAGATAGTGGGGTATTTTGCATTTAGCACAAGTTTGGCTTTCTCAAATGTTTAAGGTTTATTTAGTCCCATTTCAGTTTATGGCATTTTACCATTCCATCAGTCTGGTTCATCTGAGATGCTCATAAATTTTAGAGCTTTCCATTTGCTGAATTTAAATGTTTCCTCTTATTCTCATTATTGGAAAGTTCTGCAGGTATTGACATGTAATAAAACCTGTGGATGTTATAGCCTTCACCAATTACAGCACACTAGTCATCACAGCTTTCTCAAACTGATGCCATGTTAAATATACTTATCTCAAATGAAAACTGATAAAAAAGTACTGAGTGAGAACAGATACTGAATTCATTCTCCACGTTTGAAATCCCAGTCTTCTGAGTATTTCAGCCTGGAAATCAACAAATGAATGTCCAGAATGTCAGAAAAGTTGACATGAATATTAATATACTTAGATGGTCTCCAGAGAGATTTGAAAGTTGTTTTCTTGACTGCCTTTACTGTAGATAATATAAAATCATAGGGGTCTTACATAATAAATTAAGCCTAAAGTTACAAAACAACAGCAAATACTGGGATCATTATGAGCAGATGTAAAAATGGAGCTTTATGGCTTATACTGAAAACAGGTTTTTTTTAGTATTTCTGTATATAGGAAACAGAAACTTTCAAGAAAAAGCTTTCAAGAAAGTGAAGATCTGGAACAGAATTTTGGGATAGCTATTTTTAGCCAAACTGCCTAAACAGATACTTAAAGGCTAGATTTCCTAAAGTAATTTAGCAAGTGTTATGCTAGTGCATGCCAGCATGAAATAAAAAAAAAAAAAGACAATCAAAAAAGTTGTATCATTTTTATAGCAGGATGTTAAAATACAATCTCTGCAATCAAGATGCAGTATATGCATCTTATCATTTCTACAATCTTTTTTTGAAGAAGGGTAAATCTGTGGAAGTGTTTGAGGTAGATTCTTCAGAAGAGCAAGGCCAGTGAATAGAGCTACTTTAGCCACCCACCTTGAAATTTGGAGACCCTTGTTCTTCTTTCTGAAATTTTCCTGAGCATCCCATCCTTCTTTCTGGTTTTTCAATTTTCACTGTGTTATCCCCTACTAAGAACTATAGGACTTAATTAATAAATAGATCGTGGGGTTTTTTTTAACTTGTAAAGCACCAGTAGTGAAAACTCAGAAACATCCATCTGCCAATGATACCAGGAGCAAAGGATGGCTTCTGGAATGTATACACTGTTTTCCAATTATTTTCCCTCAAATTCTGAGATCCTAAGGCAGGTCAAGCCATTTATTAGTTTCCTAAAATGACCCAGTGTTAAAACTTAAAATTATGGGGGCTTTTTTCTGAAGATTCATGGAAGGAAAATCCAAAATTAACTCTACACAAAATAATTTAATTTAAAAGTTTAATGAAATTTAGATTTTTTTGCTAGAATGTATGTTCTGTCTTCTGTTTTTATAATGCGTGTTTAGGAACTCCTGTACTGAGATAGTAAGTGTACTGAAACATAGAAAGATTAAAGAATTTAATTCTTTTGTCCTTCTAAAGAAATTGTGTCAGCAGTCTCAGAAAATCTAGAGAAGGAAGATATTAAATAAATACCAGTCTGAGAAATATCCTGCACAGTTAAACTGAATATGTACCCTTGGAACCTCAGTCAGCCATGGAGACAGTGGAGAGATGAGCAGGTCTGTCATGGGGAGGCTTAGAAGTGCAGGTGGGACAAAAGTTAAACTTTCTGAACTTTGAAAACAGCACAGGAGAACCCTGAGATTAGCTCAGTGGTTCAGTGCCAATAACACCAGAGTTGTGGGTTCAGTCCCCATAGAGGCCTAAGAATTAGACTCAGTGATACTTGTGGGTCCCTCCCAACTCAGATTATTCCCTGTGTTTGTGTCTTTGTTCCTAAACAAACAGCTGGGGTAGAGGTAAAACAGACCAATAATTTCTGCGTGTGTTTAATACACTCCATAAGTAGGCTGTATGCCTGTAGTCCACAAGGACGGCAAAAGAATACATGCCATTCCCCTTGTGAACCTTCAGAGCAAAATGCAACAGAAATCTGTTAGGAGCTTTTCCTGTGAAGCATGTACACAATTTTTGAAAATATGGATTTCTGAAAACATCTTAAGTTAGGTCTGCTGTGCCACCATGGTATCATCACTCATGCAAACTTGGGCTGTTCTATGTTATGATAAGTAACTACATTCAAGATATATCAAAATTATTTTAGATTTTAAAGAATTTCTTGTTGATAATCTCTAAAACTGATCTGATGATTATGAATGTGAACACCCTCATAAAGTTGTATGAGAGATCTGTTGTTAGCTACCTCTTGAAAGATCTGGCGTGATTTGGTAGGGTACCACTTTAATATAACAGTTCTTCTACCATTCTGTTTGAGTGATAAAACTAAAAGCAAATAAAAGTTCAAATAATTTTTCTTGCATTTTATTTCACTAAAGCTTTTAAAAAACTGGCTGTAAAAGATTCAATCTTAAAGTTATGTCAGAAGAAATATGACATTTGGCTTCATGAATTGCTCATTCACAAAATCAAGTGAAATCAGAGCTCATGAATTACTTATAAAGGCTAGCTGAAAATCAATAAATTGTCTGTAATGCATACATAAGCATTTTCTCCAATTCTATGATATGCTGACATCATGGTTTTTTTTTTTGTGATTAAGAACTATGCCTGTTTGAAATTACAAAATCACTTGTCCTTGGGGTTTATTTAAAAATGTCACTCAAACATTTTCATCTATTTGAAATAAAAAAATACATTGATAAATGCAGACAGATGACCAAGTAATTAGGGAAACATTGCAGAATGTGGCTAATAGCTCCAAGTACCCTTGGAGATTCCAATTATTATTAAGTTAAAAATACTTTATGAAAAATATTCAATGCTAAGTAAAACTTGTGAAATAAGAAAGAGGCAAAATGCTAATATGAACATTTAATGTGGTAAAATTAATTTCCAAATTTAGGACTAACCATCATCTATCTGCCAGAGGGATAAGTTGTCTTTGTATACAAAATCATTCACAAATAAAGTTGGTCTAAAATACTGAGTTTATCTCTCTTTAGAAGAAAAAGTATAGTAATTGAAATTCAGTTTCTTTGTGTGTAGAAAACTGCCTTAATAATATTGTGAACTAAAAAAATTTACAGTTTCTGAAATAATCAATATTTATGCACCTAAATAGTCAACTTTATGGTGCAATATTGTGGGTGTGCATTAAATCCTGAAACAGCCAATGTTAATAAATGATAACAGAATTCTGTCTCAGTGTAAGCTTTAAGCAAGAGCTGTCATACTGGCAAATCAGATGATCTTAATGAGATCTGTAACTACCCCCTTCTCTTTTATCCCAACAGAACAAATTGAGAAATCTGAGCAATTTGTGACGAGGATTCTTGGGCATGCTCATATGCAGAGCAGACGTGCAGAGCAGGTGAATCATTGCCACTTAGATTTTTGCCATTAGTGCTCCCTGCATTGTTATCATTGACCACAGCTCATCTGCATATCATTTTAATGATAAATGCCTCTAACATATCCTACATTGTCTTCAGCAGCTTGGTGAGTCATGGTAAATAAGCAACGAATCTCCATGCAATAGTTTGTGAAAATGTTCCTTCATGTGTCTTTTTGTAGCATTCATTTGGAAACTTTAATAATTGTTCTATGGAGTTCAATGCAAGCAGTAAAGAACTTAGATTATATATTGAATTGAAGCGTAGGATCAGTAAGTAAGCATTAATGTGAGCTCTGCTCTAGCAGAACCAATCAAAAAGTTATATAGTATTTAGAGAAAGATCTGTCCATTTCTATTTAGAGAATATGCAGAAAGGAAGCTGAGAAAATCAAATTCAGGTAACTACACAAATGAAATTTTTTTCTTATTCTATTGGATATTCAGGATATTTGTCTTCACAAAACCAAAGAGCAAAAAATTGGATCCAGAACACTGTATATGAATAGTAATATTCTGGTAGATACTTCTGTGCATGATCAGGAATGTGTTTTTAATTCCATTTACAGAAACATCTCAGTCACCAGCATGCAAATTTCTCCAAAGTAGTGAGGGCCACAAATGAGTTGTGCTTATTTCCATTGGAACAATAGAATCTAGAGCAAGAATTTTCACAGAGAAAAAAGCAATTCTCAGAACTGTTAAAAGCTCATTGATCAAACAATGAGTAATAAATCTACAAAATAACCAACTGTGTAGGCTCTATTATCTTATATCTTGCAGCTGTCAAAGTCATCAGGAAATAATTAGCAATTGGCTGCAGCAATATTTTGAAGCATTATTATTCACTTCCCACTTCAGAATACTGCATTCAACTGCTCACACATTAACCCACAGCTGGTTTGCAGGAGATGTGCAAGTTTTTTTAATTTAAGATAAATGAGTTAATAAAAAGTTTGACTACATTAAAAAAAATCAAACCAAAACTCAAACAAAAAAAACCTTCCCAGAAGTAAAAAATGTCAAATAACAAACCAAATAGCAACAAAAAACCCAACCAATCAACCAACCAACAAAAAAAGCCCCACCCAAAACCAACAACAACAAAAAAAACCCCAAACCAAACCAAACCAAACCAAAAAACTCACAAAAAAATGTTGCCAAAAAGCTGTAAATGAATGTCACTAGCCTACACAAACTGAGTATTTCGTAAGAAGAGGAATTATGTGATGTTGGTTTTAAACTCTTCCAACCATTATACACACAAGTAATGAGTTTGACTAATATATCTTACTTAAAAATATTTTAAGGCTTTTATTCTTTGTGTAATACGGAAGTCCATTCTTTTGGGTTTCTAGAACACCTAAGTGATTTCAATTTCTAGGAAATCAGGCATACAAAATGCAGGTTAAGCAAATGAATTAATTCTAAATTTATGGATGATGAGGACAAGCTTGAAGTGGATCATAATTGCAGAGAAGTAAGAGCAGTACACAATAGATCTGGTGTAGGGTAGTATAGCTCGCAGGACCAAAGGGATTGTATGAGGACCTTAAATGAGGAGGGTAAACTTTATAAATGTTAATATGTAAAAGTTATACAAAGGTGAATATGAGAGGAGTTATTTTAAAAATCAGCACATTCTTGTGAACATTCACATAAGTTAGAAACATTCTAGCTTTTGAACTTCTAGAGAAATCTATACATCCTGGAAAAAAAAAAAAAGAACATTTTATGACATTCAGTGTTTTCCTACCCAGGTAAATGATGCTGGATTTCTTTCTGATGTGCTCTCTTAATAAGAAATAACCTTCCCCCCCTCAGGGTACACACAAAGCTTTCCATTTATTTCAAAGGTTCTTTTATACCACATAGCATTTGGCAGGAATAAGTATAGATAATATTTAGTTGGGGTTTTTCTCAGAATTGCCATGAAAAAGATGTATATTTAACATTTTTGTCAAGCAAATGTCAGAACATGTATGAATGAGGGTTGTTAGTCACAATAAATGTCAACAACTACAAATTCTATTAAAGGACTGAAAAACAGTGAATCACCTCTTCCCAATGGTGATAGTGATGTAAGAGCTTGGGCTGCTAGAACTCAAAACTCTTATCTTTTCTTGTACTTGATTCAGAGTTTCCTAGAAAGAAGCCCGAGAATAGTTGTCATTAAGATGTTACTCCTCTATTATGGCTTGAAGTGCAAAAGATGTGAATACTGAGATACGTAAAAATACCCCATTTTAAATGCTTGCTTTCTCTCTTCTTACTTCTCCCTAATGTTCAAGTTAATGAGACATGGCTCAGAAGTATTCAAGATGCTCTCATTTTGCTTCTCTGGGCGACTACTTATATAACTGAATAGCAACTACAAGAACCCTCCAAAATTGCAGGCAGCCTGGAGATAGAGATGGAGAAATTAGTTCTTGTTTGTCCCTATGCCATACATACTGTCTTTGTGATCATCTAGTGCAGTTTCTGAGTTGGCAACCCTGTTACATGTTGCTGATGTGTTATACAAGGAAAGTCACAGAAGAAAATACTTTAAAATAGTGTATGTAAGGATTTAAATAAAAACAGTAGATGATTAGGTTGATATAAGTTAGTGTTAACAAATGTAAGCTTGTTTTTTGAAATGTAGAAGGATTTTTTCTTCTCAGAAAGAAGTTAGAGAGTTTTAACTCTGAACAGACAGGTAGTTGTCATCTGCTAATATTCCTGGGTGTACTTTTCAGTTACTCCAATTTATGATGGACTCAAGTTATAGATCAAGTGATTGCAGATCACTTGTTGAAAATCTCTTGAATGTTGCCTGTACCTCTCATACATAATAGAAATCTACTTCTAAAAATGAAAGAAGTCCAGCTTGAACCAAAATATAGTATTTTAATTCTAATCACATCAAACAACACTCATTAGAAATTTAAAAAAAAACCTCAAAGAGTGCTTATTATTCTTGTGGATTTCAGTATAATTTCTTACCTAAGAATTTGCTAAATGAAAACAAATATTTCCTGTTGATTTGAAATGTATCTATACCATTAATCCATATCTATATATCTATATATATCTATATATCTTTAAACAATTTTTCTAATGAATGTTAAAAATGTGAGACTTATACTATTACCAGAAATGTAATTCAATCTATAAAATCCCTTCTAGGTAGTCTCTTATTATATGTAAATTAAAATAATACTAGGGCTATGCCAAGCAACACTGGTTTCCAGCAATCTAACCTTGTTGAGGATTTGGACCATTTTGTGGCAAGTGGGGGACAGTTAAAACTGAAATAAGTTTGGATATGGTCATAAGAGATATCCTGAGCTAGTACTGTTAAAATGTACAAAGCTCTTTGCATTCTCTGACTTCCTAGCTGCTTCCTTCCCAGACTCTTCAGAGCAGAGTCAGAATTTTTTTCCCCATGTAGGCCGGACTCTGGGGGGATTGTGAATGATTGGCACAGAAATAAAAAGAAAAAGCAAAAATGTCTTCGAAATAATATTTGATGACAGCATTGCAAGAGCTGAAATCTGTTCTATGTCCTGATTCAACATGCATGTGCACCACAGACTCAGTCCTGGGCAGCATCTAATACGTGGATGTCTTAAAGCTGAGCATCACACACACATTAAGGGCAAGTCTTGCCTGAACAGCTAATGGCACTCTACAGTGAGTGACAAGTGGACAGTGGAAGAGCTAGGGATGCTTTTTTGTCTGGACTTCTGTAAAGCTTTAGAAAGCTTTAGACCCCAAAACATCCTTCACTCCAGACTGGAGAAAAATGGATTTGATGAGTGACTTGTGGGTGGATAAAGAGTTGGTTGGATGGTCACATCCAGAGGGTGATGATCAATGGCTCAGAGTCCCAAAGGACACCAGTAACAAGTAGTGCCCTCAGGGATCCATACTGACACTGCTGTTATTTAATATATTCATGACATACGTGAAGACATCATGTGCACCCTCAGCAAATCTGCAGATGATACCAAGCTGAGTGGTTAGTGACACTCCTGAAGGATGGGATGTCATCCAGAGGGACCTGGCCAAGCTTCCGGAACGGGCCTGTGGGAATCTCATTTGGCCAAGTGCAAGGTGCTGCACCTGGGTTGGGACAGCCCCTGTTATCAGTCCAGGCTGGGGGATGAAGGCATTGAGAGCAGCCCTGCTGGAAGGACTCAGGGCTGCTGGTGGGTGAGGCTGGACATGACCTGGCCATGAGCACTCCCAGCCCAGAAAGCCAAAGGTGTCCTGGGCTGCATCCAAAGCAGCGTGGGCAGCAGGGGAGGGAGGGGATTCTGCCCCTCTGCTCTGCTCTGGTGAGAGCCCACCTGGAACCCTGCATCCAGCTCTGGGGTCCCAGCACAGGAAGGCACCTCTTGGAGAGAGTCTGAAGGAGGCCACCAAAATGATCAGAGGGATGGAGCAGCTCTCCTACGAAGAAATTGGGCTGAGAGAATTAGGATTGTTCAGCTGAAGCAGAGAAGGCTTTGGGGTCAACACACTGCAGCTTTCCAGTACCTAGAAGGGCATCTACAAGAAAGATGGGGAGAGATTTTTATAAGGGCATGTAGAGACAATACAAGGGGGGATGGATTTAAGCTGAAAGACAGTAGATTTAGATTACATTTTAGGAAGAAATTCTTTACTGTGAGGGTGGTGAGGCACTGGAACAGGTTGTCCAGGGAAGCTGTGTGTGACCTGTCACTGGAAATTTTCAAGGCCAGGTTGTCTGGAGGTCTCAGCAGCCCGCTGTGGAAGGTGTTCCTGTCCATGGCACAGGAGTTGGAACCAGATGATCTTTAAGATCCTTTCCAACCCAAACCATTCTATGATCTGATGATATAAGATATCTGCAGTCCTGCTATGTTGTTGCCACAAATTGCTGGAAGTTTCTGTGTGGAGATCATGTTCCTAATAAATATTATTTAATACTCAACCCTAAACGTTAAAAGTCCAAGACAACACAAGAAGGGAGACTACTGGAAGATGAATTTAAATGTCCCTGCTCTTGTTTTACACATGCGGCCTTGCATTGCTCTTGAACTACAGCACATATGAAACATGGCACTCTTTAGTCTTACTGTACACTACCAAATAGAAGAGCTAAAGATACCTTATGGACTGGATTTGCATAAATATAAACAGACATTTAAGAAATTTCCATATCTGAATGTGAAACGATAAATCTCTTCTAACTAATTTGTGCAAAGAAACTTGTAAGAAACTGTGAAATAAAAGGAAAGGTATAATACCTAATTTCTCTTAACTAAATATGTGAACAATAAGAAGCACTGGAAGTGATGCAGGAAGTATCTGTTGTATGATGTTTTCTAATCAGTGTGATTATTCTTCTCTTACCTAAAAAATATTGTGGGATGTGCTTCTCAGAGGGTCTTATGCCCTTCAGCTTCACTTGCAAGCTGTTCCATATGGCAATTTCTCTACGCATAAAAACCATTTTGCACTTCCTGGAGAGAGAGATTCAGACCTCTTGGATCTAGTGTCTTTAGGCTGAACCTTACTGACTGTCTGCAGGTGGAATCCAGATTTTTAATTTCTTGGTCATTGTGGTTATTCTTTATGCAGCTTTTGTGACAGCTCATGATAATATAATATAATATGACCTGCAGCTATACTTCCTGTCTGCAAATCAAGCATGTTAGATGCCTAGTATTAACTCTGGTGTGTAAACAAAAGTTCGTTAGGGAAATTACTGTTCATTGTATGCATAAACGAGCACTTCAAAGGTTATGTTAGGCAAATTATTTTCAGTTCACTCATCAATTCTTAGAAAGAAGGCATTATTATTTAAATGCATTATTTAAGTCATGTTAAGAAACAATAAATTCAAATTCTCCTAACATAAGTATGATGCGAAGACAGCATTTAGATCAGTTCTTACAGAAGAACCAAGTACTAAAAAGATGATAAATACCCTGTGTTACTATTCATGAAGGTATTCAAATTGCAGAGGTCTGATATAATTAGAACTCTGGAACTGGATGGCTAAAACAGAGCACCGATTCTGCAAATAATTGTCTGCACTGTTTTAATATAGAATAGCTGTGATATCATTGCTACTTTACTTCTTATCTGCAGTTAAAAAAGGAAATGTGCAAATAAAGCCAAGACAGGTAGCTTGAGAAAGCACAACACTGCTGTTCAGATAATTAATGGAAGCCTTCTAGTGGCTGCTGGCCAAAACTGGCACTGGAAATTTGCAAAAGGTTCAAATATACACTCCAAGCATGTTTCAAGTATTTAAATCAAGACATGTTTTAAAAAAATTTTTTTTAAAGTTCATTATTTAGGTAGTATCTTACTGTTAGAATTATACATGGAGAAAAATTTTCCCGATTAAAGCTAAAATTTATTGTACGGCTATGGAATCATTTTCTGATTTGAAACATTGGTTTGTGTTGTGTTTAGTTGTAGCCTTGTATCATTCTGAGTTATATGGACCTTAAACACCTTAGAATGACTGAAGTTGTTTTCTGGACACTTCTGACATTTGGTTTGTCAAAGAGAGAATGGGAAACTAAGAGAGAAAAAGAAGTTATTCAAAATTTGGTATGAATTTTTAAATTTTTAATAATTCTTTACCAAAGATGACTCAGGTGCATTTCTCACATCTTTTTTAAAATAATTATTTTAATTGGAAAAATATCCTTAACTCAGAGATCTGTGTGATTCCAATAACCAAACACTGTTACACATCTGATTTACATTGTTTGGGATCAGATGGTTTAATGTTCTGAGTCTTTTTGTCTAACAAGTAATTGTCCTCTCGTCATCATTTGTGAAGGTTAATGTCACATGCAACCAATCAGGTAAGGTGGCAGTGAAATTTGGATAATCCTTGACTTCCTGAAGGTCATAAAAACACTTGCACCTTATGCATCTAAATCTCCAGCAGATTATTTTTTTCTTTGTAAGCGTTGCTGGGATACTAAGGAGAAAAACTTTAAGGAATATTATGATCACAGCTTCTAAATTAACCAATTTTTCTGGCTGGTTCAAAATATTGTATATGAAAAATTGATCTATTTTTTATGAATGAATTAAGGAATTACGTAATCCAAGAGACAAACTTCTGACACCTTTCCTCCTTACATCAGAAACAGTACATGACAAGAATACAGACAAAGGTCACATTAGGTGCAATGGTACAACAGTGGTGACAGGAACATGCTTTGGTGTGCTTCAGTGAAATAATAATTATTAGAAGATGTATTTCAGGAATTTTTACTAGCATTGGTTGTTTCATGTGGGAGAAAGAATTAAAAAAATAAAACAAAAAAATTCTTGTCTCACATGTGACTTGTCCAAAAATATGAGACTTGTTTTAGTACCTTTTAATAGGACATGTTGTATCTTTAAGACTTAGCTTATTGCTCACCAAGCATTTTGTGAAAGCTACTCAGATCACTACTGAAGAAGGTATTTAAAACAATTTCTGTCTTTTACTGATTTATCTATTTTTGGTTGAAGAAATAATTTTCTGTTACGGTCTTTGGAGGAGACCTTCAGAAATACTTGCTCATGTAATATTTTTTTCCCCCAGTTTTAATACCAGTTTTATTCTGCTTTGCATTGGGTCAGTCTGAAAGTACTCACAATTAGTTCACCAGTCTGGTTTTCATGTTTTGATTTAGAAAATGAGAATGTGTGTCAGAATAGATATTAAGAAGAGCTCCACATTGCTTGAAAAACTTGTATTTGACTTCTTCAAAAGAAAGGTGTTCAAAAAAGGAATAGATGTTCTTGAGTACGAATTTTATGGTGTTAAATAATCTCTTCATGTAAAGAAATTTCTATTTTTGTCGTGCATCCAATAGAGAATTTTCATTAGTTATAATGTATTAGAAATTATAGTACCCAAGGTATCATGCTCTACCCTCAGCAAAATGAAATACTTTTCTTACACGATTAAACTTTCTGCTTCAGACTTCATAAAAAATATTTCACTAAGAGCTGCAGTAGCAACAAAATAAAAAAATGGTGTGATTTCATAAGGTTAATCTTGGTCAACCTAAACAATGTGGTTGATTTTTGAATACCTCCAATTCTGTTTTCTGACTATTGTCTTAAAACACGAAACTTTTTTGCACCTTCTTTCTCTACAGAGGAATGCATTTCCAACTCTCCCCAGTACATAACATTATTAACAACAAATGGACTTTAATGCAACCTCTTAAATATTCAAACTTAATGGCTTCCAAATCTCTTGTCTAAGAGATGTGGGGGATATCTAGTGAAAAAATATATCAGGCAAAACTTCACTTTTTGTCTGATCTGAGTGGGCTGGGTACAGTGGACCATGAAAGTTTGATTTGAGCTAAAGAAACAAAGGATTTGTTTGTGCTTATTTAGCACCTAAGTAGAAGAAAATTTTCACTCAGGCAGGAGTTTATATGTACAAAGCAACATTTGAAATTGAGATTTGATATCCAAAGTCACTTAGGAATTTCTAAGAAAATTACTTCATACATCCCCAATCTGTGAACATGAATGAGAGTGTTAGGAGTGGGCTGAGTTACAATACAGGTACTTACAGATCATAGCACGCCCAGAGCTCTTAGTCATATTCAATCTTTCCTGTGAAACTACCTAAAACTGTTGAAAAATAGCAAGGAAAAAGAGGGCTACTACACTTGTGCAATTTTTCAACAGTGATGTAATCTTTTAAATTTTTATACTCTATTGTGTATAAAAGCATACATTTGTTTTTAATCAACACAAAAATTGCCGCAGTTAATACAGAAGCTGTGTTTGTCAGTGAATATTTCTATGACATTTTAGAGAACAAAGAGGTATTATACACTATTTCACTTTGTATGTCACAGATTTTCTGTTTTACATTGCTTAGAAACCTGGAATGTAGTTTTGATTTAGTACTTGATCTTGCACAACATAATGCAAATATATACATACAGAGAACAGCAAATTGTTGGGAATTTTACCCCACAAGGGTTGACAAATAATGGCAGACAGTGTTAAAGCATATGCCAAACTCTAAGTACATCAGAAGTAACAAAAGAAATGCCAGGGAAAGAGATGAACAACACAAAATAATAAAATTAAGTAAATGGGCCAAGAAAAAAACAAAAACAAAAACAATCCATGTTTTAATACTTTAGATCTATTGCAGAATACTCTTGGACAAAGAGAAAATCTGCTGATCCCTGCTGTCAGAAGTTCCACAGCGATGTTGCATAGGATTTGATAGACCAGCACTTCTCATATGCAGAAGCATTGTTTTCCAGGTTGTCTTGGTTTGAA
>VZTT01071168.1:0-14745 GCA_013400855.1 Buphagus erythrorhynchus
GGGGACAGCTGGCTGTTTGGCAGGGGATTTGGAATGCTTGGCAGGGGACAGGAGCTGTGTGCTAAGAGGAGATGGAGAGGAAGAAGAAGAAGAAGGGAGAGAAACTGCAGGAGGAGGTGGAGGATGTGGTGGCAACAGAGGAGGGGATGGAGGTGGTGGTGGCGGCAGTGGAGGTGGGGGTGGGGGAATTTTAGGCGGATCTGGAATGTTTTCTACATTTTCTTTGGTCTGAGGAGCTAGAAAACTTTGGCAAAGTGGTTTCTTTATCCTAGAAGACGGAGGAGTTGGTTTGCGAGTCGGTGGAGGAGAATGAGGATCGTCGTGGTGAGTGACGATTACAGCGGGGACCACGGCGGCCTCCGCTTCAACTCCTTCAGCACAAGGCATTGGAGAGGACAGAGGGGAGGAGCGAAGGTGGGGAGAAGCCACCACACTTTTGGGAGACTGCTCTGGTGCATTCTCTCCCTCCGGGACACCGGCGCTGTGTGTGGGCGACCGCGCGGGTTTCACCTCGGGAGACCTCACTTGCTTCATTTCCTGCAGCGCCTCAAACTGCCTCGCCTTCTCCTTCACAGTCAGCTTGGGGCCACTGATCTTTTGGAAGAGGGGACTGCTGACATCATCACTGCTATCAGGGTTTTCAGCTCCTTCCTCCTTGGCTGTGAGTCTCTGCTGCTGCCACTGGATGGGGTCCATGATAACAGGCCTACCCAGGGACCCTGACATGTGTCTCCTGGTCAGGTGAGTGGGCACTGTCCATGCCCGGTGGCTGCCTCCAAAAGAAGCCTCTGTCCAGGCCAGTCTTGAAGGAGAAAGAATATCTAAAGTATCGTTCCTTTTCCGCAGGAACCCAGCGGCAGCGGGGCTTTGCGGGAGACCTTCCACGTACAACGGGTTTCGGGTCGTGAGCGGGTTCTCATCGGATAAAAAAGTGATGTTACTCGAGGATTTGGGGAGGTTATTGTTCAGGGATCCATTGATACTGGATTGCTTGTGAGCCTCTATAGCACGGGAAGCAAAGCTGCTTATAACTCTCTGTCGGTCTCCTTCTTCTAAGACTGACTTTTTTCCCCTGCTTTGTTGGAAATGGTAGAGAAGAAAAAGACTTGAAAGAAAAGAAGATAATCACATGTGAGGAAACATGCATGGACATAGGTACTTATGAGAGAGAGAAAAAAAGAACTTATGACATGAATGAGAGCCATTAAATCACTTCTAGCAAACTACAACCCAACAGCAGGAGCACATCTACTACTGGCAAGACATTTACTTTTGCATCTTTAAGGGGGAAGGAAGAAAAATTAAAACAAGTTGCTGCTTGTTTTAATTTGAAGCTGCATAGCTACTTGGTGAGTTAAAAAGTAAATTGACTTCTTGTTAAAAAAACCTCTTAGATTTCAAAATTATCACTTAATATTGTGGCCTATCTACCTAGAAACATGAAACATCACAGAAGTATTAATATGTGAATGAATTTAATCTCTTGTGTGTATGAACTTCATCTCTTATGTGAATGAATTTCATCTCTTCATCATGTTGAACCCAATGAAAAGCCCCTGTGGTTGGGTAACATTGAATTTCTACATCAAAAGTGGGAGGTCTCACCACTTTCTGGACTGCATGTGTCACCTCCCAGTCCCTCATTAATTTCCTCCCTCAAATATTCTTAATACCACAACCTTCTGAGCAGATTTGGAAATAAACAGTATTTTAAAATGAATAGCCCCAAATTGCCTGCTAGAAAAGTGCCCTTCAAGGCCTATTCTAAATAATGCCCACTGCAGGCTGAAATGAGATTTGTTTTTCCCTCAAACTGTGAGAAATTTAGGATTTGGCCTGTGTCAGGCAGAGCTAAAGTACAGCATGAGCAGCAATCTTATCTACCTGCACAAATTAAAATATAATTTGAGACTGGTTTTAGTGACTTAGACATGTCCAGTATTTTCACACAAGATNACAGCCCCAAATTGCCTTCTAGAAAAGTGCCCTTCAAGGCCTATTCTAAATAATGCCCACTGCAGGCTGAAATGAGATTTGTTTTTCCCTCAAACTGTGAGAAATTTAGGATTTGGCCTGTGTCAGGCAGAGCTAAAGTACAGCATGAGCAGCAATCTTATCTACCTGCACAAATTAAAATATAATTTGAGACTGGTTTTAGTGACTTAGACATGTCCAGTATTTTCACACAAGTTCTGAGTTAAAAATTCTAAGCCTTGTCTCTACCAAAATTTGAATTTTGGTAAAGGAATAGGATAAAAAAATGAGCTTTCCATGATTCTGTGAATGTTGGAAGATGAAGTTTTAGACCTCTTGGTCACATTGTTCTGTGGGTTTTGGCAGTGTTATTTCATATCTCAGAAAACATATAACTAAATCCAAATTAATGAGAAATTAATCTCTGGTGGTTAAATATTCCCTAGCAAAATTGGAAGGGAAATTTAAATACCTAGAAGGAGTTAATTAATAGATCTTCTTTTTCCTCTAAGTTATTTAAGATGTAAAAGTCCCCCGAGGGTTGTATTTAACAAGAAAACACTTCAGTTTCTTAAGTTTTGTTTCCTGTTTTGATCAGGGGACAAACCAGGCAGGGAACCCCCAGCTTCTCAATGTTCCAGGGAGCCAGGAGGACTGGAATTCCTACACAGAACTGAGGGATCATTCTCCCATTTGCAAAAAACACCCAGCAAAGCTCCACAAAGTGAATAAACTCTCCCCAAGCAATGCAGTTTGCCAGAGCTGAGTGTGTCTGAGGCTTCCTTTGGGCAGAATGAATAAAAAATAATTAACTTTACAGTAATTAGAGGAGGGTTTGGATTGGAAAGGACCTTAAAGATGACCTGCTCCAACCCCCTGCCATGAGCAGGGACACCTTCCACTATCCCAGGCTGCTCCAAGCCCTGTCCAACCTGGCCTTGGACACTGCCAGGGATCCAAGGGCAGCCACAGCTTCTCTGGGCACCCTGTGCCAGGGCCTGCCCACCCTCCCAGGGAACAGTTCCTTCCCAATATCCCATCTATTCCTCCCCTCTGGCAGTGGGAAGCCATTCCTTGTGTCCTGGCACTCCATCCCTTGTAAAGAGTCTCTCCATCTTTCCTGTAGACCCTTCAGGCACTGGAAAGCCACAATTTGGTCACCCCAAAGCTTCTCCTCTCCAGGCTGAACAATCCCAGCTGTCCCAGCCTTTCCTCCCAGCAGAGCTGCTCCATCCCTCTGACCATCCTGGTGCCTCCTCTGGACTCTCTCCAGCAGCTCCAGGTCCCTGCTCTGCTGGCCCCCTGAGCTATAAATTAACTCAGAATTGAGAAGCAGCCAGCTCTGATGCAGCCAGCCAAGCGCTGCATCTGCGGAGGGGGGAGAGAAGCAGTGACTGAACTTGAAGGAGCCCCTCCAGCAGAAGGCTCATGCAAGGCACCACCACCTTCCTGCCACTGGAGCAGATTATTTCAAAAGCTCCTCAGCCTATTCCTCACTCCACACGAGGCCTCTGAGTGCTGAGGTGACCCTGCCATGTTTTTCTGTTTATTGGAGCTGTTTCGATCCCTGAGGACCAGAGTTCAGTTTCTGTGAACTCAAAGACTCTAAAGGCCTTGCATGGGATTGGAGTTAACAGCCAAGGAAGGTTTAAACCCAGCCATAAATCCATGAACTCATTCCCAGCAAACCTCTGTTCATGCACTCAGTGTTGGTTTGGCTTTTTTTTGACCTTTTGGCTTTAGAAATAATGCCCTTCAAGTTCAGCAATCACCCATCATCTCTCTACTTCCAAGAAGAGGGATAAAGAAGCACAGAAGTATTGGAACTTCCCAGTAAATGTCTTTCCTGCTCAATGGACAAATAAAATATGAACTTCACCTTGCAAGGTTGGATGGGAATTGCTGGAAGGAAAATTAACTAATTTCTACCAGCTACAAATATTAAGACATTGAAATAAGCTTACTTACTGATGCCTAAGGATCCAAAGACAGGGAAAAATGAAAATGGTGAGACAAGGCAGATTTAAAACTAAAGAGCTTTGGTCTGTTTCATTTGCTATAAACACCAAAGAAAGCAAACAAGACACTGCAAATTAAAGATGACACACTTAGGACAACTAAAACAGGGAATAATGTACTAAAAATCATGAAAAATGGCAATAAAAGATTTTTCCCAAATAAGAATTTCCTAAGGTATACCAGTGTGCTGCAGTAAAATATTTAATGGAGAAGAAAAATTTAATTTGTAATTATATTTATTGAAGCCTGTTATTTTCTTGCAAATCCTATGGATTTTGATGTATCTTTGAAGGATTTTTGTGTTTAATCAGTTCCTCAGCATGACAGATAAGCCTTGGTTGTATGCAAAGACATCTGAGAGAAAATATTCCAACTACAGCACCTTTTTTGGTGCAATGAAGACTATTTTTTGTCCAAATTAACATAAAGCTAAGCCTCAAAGTCAATAATACAGATTTGGGAAGTGGCACCTCTTTGGGGTAGTACTAAACCCCAAAATGCCTTTGTAGATAAAACAAAGCACAACAAGGCTTTTTCTGGGTTTATCATCACATAATTAATTTCAGCAGAAATTTGATTTATTGTAAAAAAAAAAGTGAATTTTATCCCTGCATAAGGGTACAGATGTGACTCACAAACAGAAGTGCTCCCATGCCAAAAAACTTTTTTCCACACATTTTTCCTCCCTTCATGCCCAAGCATAACTTGACAAAGACAAAAGGCAAAAATTCAGCCCTTAGGAGAAACTATTGCTGCTCCCAGCATTTTTTAGGACTCTATTTACCCAGAAAAGCTCAAGCCCTGGAATTATTCCACAGGCAGAGACTGCACCCAGTTGTCCAGAAGTTAAAGCTCTGTCATGGCCCTGTAACATTTTATAAACTCTATCACAGCAGCTAGAAAATTTCAACTTTCTGGGCAAAACAAATCATGATTGAAAACAAGGCAATCCTTGTTTCCACCATCCACTCACTCCCTACCTGCTCCAAATATTATTCAAGCTGGGCTCTTCAGCACTCCTTGGTTTTCAAGTATAAACAGAGATGAGGAAGTGTGGCAAAGCTTATCAAACAACCCCCCAGTATCAGACAAATAATAATTGGCTGGAATATTTTCCTACTGAGAGTTAAATTGTTATTGGAGTCCATTAACTTCAGGTTTACAGAGGCATAAAAAGCGAGGCAGCCTTGCAAAATTATTATTTTATGAGCATGTAAGAGATAAAAGATGCGTTTATTGAGCTACCAGGGGTTTCTCTGCTTTGGTAAGTTCCTTTAACTTCAATATTTAAAGAGGTTTAAATTTAGAACAAGAAAACCCCAATGAACCAAACACTTCTTACTATAGGAAATGGGGACTTTGGGGCAGCAATTTTCAGGGAATTACCGTTTCAAATGTGTGCAATGAAAAAGAATTAATTTTATTGGATGTGTTTAGTCAACAGCTCTGGAAAATGTGGAGTGCTGGCCTGGATGTGCCAAGGAATCCAATCATGGCAGCAGTGACCTGCTGTAGGATCTTGCTCTTAGGAAAACTATTTGGTGAGACCTTTTTGCCCACTTAAAGTCTGTTAAAGGTTCCCCCATGCATTACAAGAAGATTAAATTGGATTTTTGCTCCTTCTAGAGCCAGCCCATTTATTTTCTGGATGTTGAAGAATCCCAAGCAGCTGGAGAATGAAGAAAACCTTTTGCACAGAGAATACATGAAGCAATTTCAGAGAATCCCAGAATCCTAGAATAGTTTGGATCGAGAAGGACCTTAAAACCCATCTCATTCCACCCTCTGTCATGAGCAGGGACACCTCCCACTTTCCCAGGTTGCCCAGGGCAGTGATTTTCTGGATGGATGTCAAGGAATACTCACATGGTGCTGTCTCCAAGCTCCTCATAGAGGTTGTTGGCCGTGGCTGCAGCTGGTTTTCCTGCTGGCAGAGCCATCTGGATCCTTGCAGTCTTGGCACACTCAGCCTGTCGCCTTTGGAGAGCCACGGGGGAAGGAGAAATACTCATCAGGAATGCCCCAAAACACGCCCCCAAAGAAAGCCAAAATGTGAGGTTTTCTATGTTCTTGCCCTGCAGTGAATCCCTGGATTTTGTCCTCATCAAAGTAGTAACATGATCATCTTCTCCTGGATTTTTCAGCTCCTGGTTGTTCTGTCTTAGAGATTCCCACAGAGATTCCCACATCCCAGAATGGTTTGGGTTGGAAAGGACCTTAAAGCCCGTCCAGTGTCACCCCTGCCATGGGCAGGGACACCTTCCGCTATCCCAGGTGGCTCCAAGCCCCATCCAACCTGGCCTTGGACACTTCCAGGGATCCAGGGGCAGCCACAGCTTCTCTGGGCACCCTGTGCCAGGGCCTGCCCACCCTGCCAGGGAACAATTCCTTCCCAATATCCCATTTAAAACTACATCTTTCTGTTTTGCCACTCCCCCTTGTCCACTCACAGCTCATTTTTCTTAATGGAGTTGGCTGGGAAATTGCTGTTCAATTAATGTTTGGGGTTTTTTTATTTTTTAAATTTTTCTCTCTCTCTTTTTTTTTTTTTTTTTGGAATAAATTTTTGTTCTCTGTCTAGAAAATAAAGCTCCTCACATGGGGAGCACCACCAGGGTGATGTGGCTAATACACCCTAGTGACACTGAGTAGCCATAAAAATAAATCACTTTTAAACTCATCACACCAGGAGTTCAGGAGCAAGCTGAGTATAAGAATTTTTAAAAAAATCCTTATATTTAATACATTTTGAGAACAAAATTTGTCAGTATTCCTGGGGAAGCTGGAAGAAACAAAGCTGGAAATAAATACTTACTCTTTGAATCTGTTTGGTTGCAAAAAAAAAGAGATAAAATGGAAGGTTAAATAAATTCTGCTTCCAACAACTGCCCATAACAGTGACTCTAACAGGAGTAATAAACTACAGGCTACTTAATTATTGCACACATCAAATTCCAGAATTAATGACTTGTTTAAAGAATCAGAACTTCCAGAGCTGAACAGCGTTTGGCTGCGTTTTTGATCCCCTGGAAACAGTTCTGTAGTCAGCAGAAATACAAATTACAGCAGGGAATGAAAACATGACATGAAAACATGAATATTTCTCCTATTTTTTCTTAAGCAGGCACATTTTTAGACTTGTTTCTTTATATTTAATTATTTTTATATAACAATATAAATAATAAGTTATTTTATTTATATTTTCACATTTTAGTGTATTTCAAAGATGTATATAAAATACTTTTAATAATGAAGGAGCATTATTTTTGGTTATTATTTAGAAGATGCCATTCTTTTGTGATTAATAAATAATTTGTAAGTACCTTACAGGTTTGTGCTAGATACTGGATTTAAAAGGATACTGGATTTCATTTTTTGATTTATTACTAAAGAAATATTATAGGAAAAATACCAAGATTCCTTTGGAAAAGGAGTGAAAAAGGCTGGAATGCAAAAACAAACCATGAGGCTCAGGATTTTAATTTAACTCTAAAATTCCTTTCATTTTCTTTGACACTCTTCATAAAAATACAATTTATTCACAATGGGCTGCTATAAATCCCACTCCAAGTCAGATTTTTAGATGGGAAAAATGGGATTTTTGGATGAAATTAATTTAAGCAGATTCCTGAGAGCTCCTAAAAGAGATTGATGATGTTTGGATAATCTTACAGATGTGAAGGAAAAATGAGGCTGCTTCATTTCTTTAAGGAACCTGCAATTCAGATAACAGCCACCAAGGAATTGTAAGATGAACTAGAAGCAAATTCATGGAAGCAAATTTTCCAAAAAAAATTGAAAGAGGGAGGACACTTTGGGAACGATCTGCCGTCCCAATGGTGCAGAAGTTGGCCAAGCTCTTTCAAACTTCTTTAAAAGGCTTTTTCTCTTCACCCAGAATGGAGAAAAGGGTATGTGAATATAATCACTAATTAAAGAATAAATCACTGAATAAATGGATTTATAAATCTATGAACTGGAATATAATGTACATGTACATTTATGAATATAATATTTACTTAGAGAAAAAATCTATGAACATATATATATCTGTATCTAAATAAATAAATGAATAGGTATGGAGCCTTTAAATCCAAATGCAGCAATTTTAAATATGAGTAGACCTGAAAATTTTAGTTGAGAGGAACTTGTTGCAGATGTTGATTTGAATTAATTTATCAGCCAATTACGGGAATCTCTTCAGTGTATAAGAGGCAAGAGGAAATATCAAAAAATATCTCCGATGTTGCCTTAAAATGGCAGAAAACCAACTCTCCAGGAAACATTTGCAATTAATTGCAAATTAATTCTTAAGAAGCTCAGGAAAAATATTTTAGGATTTAAGCAAAAACATTGGGATCCTCTAATTTGATTTTTGATTCATTTGTTGAAAAAGCACCTTCTTCATCAATTTTTTTCTTTTTGCATGGAATTCAGCTGTGAATCCTCACTTCTGTGTTTGACACCTGGGTTTTGAGCCGGTGTTTTGGCACAAAAATCCTGCACCACGTTAGGAAGCCCAGGATGCACTTCCCGTGTTCTTCACAGCAAGCATTGAGCAACCCCTGGGGTGAAAAGGGGGTTAAACCCAGAAATTAACTTACATAATAGAAATATAGATAATACATAAAAAATCCTATAGAAACAGGCAATAATAAATAGAAATTAATCTTGTGACGACGAATAACCGCTGAAGCAGCCCCGCTGCGAAATGCAGCACCTCTACTCCAAGCCTTGGGAGAGGAGGAGGAGGAGGAGGAGCAGGAGGAGGAGGAGGAGGAGGAGGAGGAGGAGGAGGAGGAGGAGGAGGAGGAGGAGGAGGAGGAGGAGGAGGAGGAGGAGGAGGAGGAGGAGGAGGAGGAGGAGGAGGAGGAGGAGGAGGAGGAGGAGGAGGAGGAGGAGGAGGAGGAGGAGGAGGAGGAGGAGGAGGAGGAGGAGGAGGAGGAGGAGGAGGAGGAGGAGGAGGAGGAGGAGGAGGAGGAGGAGGAGGAGGAGGAGGAGGAGGAGGAGGAGGAGGAGGAGGAGGAGGAGGAGGAGGAGGAGGAGGAGGAGGAGGAGGAGGAGGAGGAGGAGGAGGAGGAGGAGGAGGAGGAGGAGGAGGAGGAGGAGGAGGAGGAGGAGGAGGAGGAGGAGGAGGAGGAGGAGGAGGAGGAGGAGGAGGAGGAGGAGGAGGAGGAGGAGGAGGAGGAGGAGGAGGAGGAGGAGGAGGAGGAGGAGGAGGAGGAGGAGGAGGAGGAGGAGGAGGAGGAGGAGGAGGAGGAGGAGGAGGAGGAGGAGGAGGAGGAGGAGGAGGAGGAGGAGGAGGAGGAGGAGGAGGAGGAGGAGGAGGAGGAGGAGGAGGAGGAGGAGGAGGAGGAGGAGGAGGAGGAGGAGGAGGAGGAGGAGGAGGAGGAGGAGGAGGAGGAGGAGGAGGAGGAGGAGGAGGAGGAGGAGGAGGAGGAGGAGGAGGAGGAGGAGGAGGAGGAGGAGGAGGAGGAGGAGGAGGAGGAGGAGGAGGAGGAGGAGGAGGAGGAGGAGGAGGAGGAGGAGCAGGAGGAGGAGGAGGAGGATGATGATGATACTCACTGCCGGTAGCTGACCATGACGATGAGGATGGCCGGCATGCAGCACAGGATGATGATGACAGCCAGGGCCAGCAGGGCCCCCTCCGTGTAGCCCACGGCCTGCGCCTGCTTCTTCACGTTGGCCACCACGTCCGGCGTGCGGATCTCCAGGATTCGCCCGCCCTGGCCCAGGTAGGGCTGGAACTCCTTGTTGATATCCAGCAGTTTGCCATCCAGGAACCTTCAATGGCACAAAACCACCCCACTATTAGGGCCGAGTTTGTGGAGAGAGTTGTGATTACGGCAGGTTAATAGTCCAGTAAAGCACATACGTCACCTTTGTGGGCTTTGGAATAGTGGCAATTCCCTGTAATCCCGGTGCCAGGGACAATTCCAATGTACCTAACACCAGGACACAGTGCAAACACTGAAAAGGAGGGCTGAGCTGTGCTTATCCTGATTTCCAGGGGCACAAAGTTCTTGCTGGCATCACAAAGGCCTTGCTTTGTGCTTTTCCTTCTCTGCTTTGATCCCAAGGATCAACCAACCCTTCCTGGACACATCCCTAAGGACCAGGCAGTGGTGGAGTCACCATCCCTGGAACTCTTCAAAAAACCTGTGGATGTAGCACTTGGGGACACGGGGCAGTGGTGGCCTTGGCAGTGTTGGGAAATGTTTGATTCAATGACCCTCAGATGTCTTTTCCACCCTTAATGATTCCATGGTTGCTGTTACCCTAAAATCAGGCAATTTTAAGAGGATTTGCTCAGCTCCTTAGGGAAATTCTTTGGCTGGCTGGACAAAAAATATATTGTCCAAGGGTTTAACTTCTGAAGGAAAATAAAAATCCTTGGATCGCTTCAGAAGTGAGGACTGAGTGTCTCACAAGCAGCCTAGCTCCAAAAACCAAAGTAAGAAATGTGTTAGGATGGAGGATCCTAAAATATGGGAGCTACAGCAGAATTCCAGAACCTTACATGTATAGTGGTTCTCCTGGAGAAAAATAAGAGGAAAAAAACCTCCAGAAAACTTCAAATAAAAAAACAACAAAAAACTTCCATAAGTATTTTTGTGTATAAACTCTGAATGTCTATGGAAAGACTGAGATAGCTTTGATTTTCTTACTCTGATCATGAGACAGAAATTCCACTCCTCAAATTCCATTTCTTCAAGGGTGGTAATTTCTTACAATTGACTTCCCCTCAGATTAATTTCCTGATAAATCCTTGTAGCATTTCTTGTTCCTTTTTTTTTATTTCAGAATTTTGGGGAGAGTCCACTCTGCTCTGGGTGTGTAATGGATGAACTGAATCTTGTCACAAGCAGAACAGCTCATCCTGAATGATGAATTTGGGTTGGTTTCACGATACTGAGGGCAAAGAGGCTGCTCACTCCCACCCTCACAAAGGTGTCTGGAAGAATAATTCCCATTCCTGACGTCTTCCACAAACCATTTCCTTGGTACTTGAGAAAAAAATCCCTTTTCCAACCTAAATGATGGCATAACGTGGATACAAACATTTTCTTGCTGCCCACTAGATGTCACTGGTGCATGTCCCACGTCCTTTGAGCTGGCATAAGCTTTCCCAGCAGGACAGCATTAAGTCCCTGGATGATTTTAACCATCTCTCTGTTGAAATTCTGCTGGCATTTTCCCGACAGAGCCTTTTTAAAAGGTTCGTAACTCAGCCGTGAGCGTTTACTCTGTGATGGAACCTGGCACGTTGTGCAGGAGCTTCACACAGCTTCTTTTTAACAGGGGACATTTTCCACTTAATTTATGCAGGAGGAATTTGCTGGATTCAACTGGTTTTTATGCTCCAATAAATCAAAGCCTCTTCCCTTTAGAAGATAGGAAAGGAGGCTGAACGTTTCAGTCTGGGAAATTATCTGAGTGGCTTCAGAGTCTTTTAGGGGTTTGTGGAAGAGGGAGGGCATAGTGAAGTACAGGTACTATTCAGAACCATTTTTGGGGTGTAATCAAATAGATTTGGAGCAAAAATCAGAGGAGGAGTGGCTCCCAGTCCCAGGGAGCTGGGAAAGGGGCTCAGCCTGGAGAAAAGGAGGCTCAGGGGGAACCTGCTGGCTCTGCACAACTCCCTGACAGGAGGGGACAGCCAGGGGGGGCGGGCTGTGCTGCCAGGGAACAGGGACAGGACAAGGGGAAAGGGCCTCAAGCTGTGCCAGGGGAGACTCAGGTTGGACAGCAGGAGGAATTTCTGCATGGAAAGGGTGCTCAGGCCTTGGCAGGGGCTGCCCAGGGAGGTTTGGAGTGCCCATCCCTGGAGGTCTTCCATAAATGTGTGGATGTGAGGACCTGGTTTAGTGGTGGGCTTGGAAGTGCTGGGTTAAGGGTTGGACCTGATGAGCTCAGATTTTCTTTCCAACCTAAATGACTCTGTTTTATGAGATCCCTGATTAACAAAAACTTCAGGTAAGCAATCATAACAGTCTGAAGGAAAAATACGGATCTCTCATTGTGTATCAGTTTTACAAAGTACAGGACAGACAAAATTCTGCATATCTTGAGGGACACATGGGTTTTACCCCCTGGAACTGGCTGCTACATGATTTCTAAATAATGCCTTTGTTTTCCAGCCAAACATTTTCCTGGAATTATTGTGGGATTAATATTATGGATTACAGGAGACTCATGCTTTGGTTCAGTGAGGTTTGCTTCTCAGGGTGACAGCTGTGACTCTGTTCAGGTGCTGCTTGGTGAGCTGCTGTGTCAGCACCCTCTTCTCCCAACTCCAGCTGCTTTGGGTTTGGATCCCTGACTCCTGCCTGCATCCCTGCAGTTCTCCACCTGCTCTTCCACTTCATAATCAATTCCCCTCACATTTGACCTTCAAAAATAACTGTTTTCAAACAGTGACAGGTTCACAAGAAATTCTGTTAAATCAAAGCCTCCACTCTGATTTACAAGGAGAAACACAGCAGGTGCTCCCAAAAAAGCCCATTCTGAAAAAGCCACAGGTATCTTCCAATCATTTGGTGAGCTATGTAAACATCCCAGCTGGCAGAAGTCACTAAATCTGTGCTGCTGGTCCTGGATACATCATGGAGTTGTGAACACTTGGAAAATTACCTGTGGGAATTTATCTTCCTTACTGGTAATTAAATGTTCAAAACAGCATGTTCTGTTTCTTTTGGACTTATTCACCTTTCTCCCATGATATCCAGTTTATGAAATGATCCTTTCTCCCAGTGATCCCTTTTCTGTCAGATCCAGAGCAGATTCTTGGCTGACAGAAGAGTGGCTGGGACTTGTGGCTTCCCACTGAGGGGACAAGCACTGCTGAAGTGTCCTCTGACCATGGTGGGAAGAGCCCTGAGCCATCTCTCTGAAATCAAACTCCCAAGAGGGACCTTTATCTTTTTAGGAGCTTAAAATCTTTGTAGATTTGGGTACATCCCTGGCCCAAATCTCCTGAGTTTCTCCCACTTTGCAGTGAAAGCTTGGGAACTCCAGCTGCAGAAATCTGTCTCCTTACTCCAGTGAGCTGACAGTCACTCACCTCTACCCTAAAGCCAGGGGAGCATTCCCTGGGATTTTGCTGATTTAAATATTTAAAAGCTTTTGAAGAAAAAAAAAACCAAAACAACCTAAAAAGCTGAGTGTGCAGGCACAGGGAGCATTTTAATGAAGCTGTTTCTCAGATGAATCCCCCTTCCCTTCCTGTTGGAAAATCTGATTTTTAACCCATCTTAACTCTGTTCTGCTCTGGGCACTTCACTGGACATCTGAACATCCCTGAAAAGACATTCCAATATTTTCAAAGGGTGCCATAACAAAGAAGGACATTTTTTTCTTACCATGAAGAGAGTCTGCAAAGGTAAAAGTTTATTTTTCATTCAAAGAAAGTAGAAGTTTATTTTTAATTCAAAGAGCCAACTGCCTCCCTGTTTTGATAAAAACTGATTTTCATATCCTGATAGTTGTGGATTTACTGAGAGTTTTCCAAAGGGAGGAGGAAAAGTGTGTCAAAATCTTGAATAAGACTGGGAAGAGGTCACAATGACTCCATTCTGGGAATGACTGATACTGGATGAGTGACCACAAACACCAAGAGCATCACTGAGACCTGAAAAGACTGAATGACCATGGGGATACTACAAACAAATGCCAGGACAAGGAAGGAGGCTCTGTCACCACCCCTCTGAAAGCTGTTATTGCTATTAATGATATTTCATATTAAATTTTTATATAAATTATAATTTTTAAAATTATATATATAATTTTTATAGATTCAGTTTTTTTTATATTACTAGTTCAGAAAAATTATGCTGGAAGACTGGAGTGGGTTCAAAGAAAACTTTGCGTGATTAGAAGAATTAAAACATAGCCCAGAGCAGAACTTCTCAAGAAAAAAAATACAGAGGATGATGTGAACATGAGCCTAGACCCCAGAATTTAAAAGCACCAATAGATGCTTTAATTTAGGACCCAAAGTTATAATAAAACTGAGCCTGGCAAAATTAAAAAAAAAAAAAAAAGACAAAAGGCCTAATTTTTGACAGGGAATTAAACCTGCAATAACAACCCTCGGGTTGTAGTTGATCGGATTTTCTGGTGCAGTTGCTTTGCTGACAGATTATGTTCCAAGCAGAATTAATTTGGGGGGTTCCAAAACTTGCTCAGAATGATCCCAGTGATCTTTCCTAGCCTATAAAATCTGAGTATCTGCAGAATTTTCCTATGCTGTGGTTCACCTACAGTCCACAAGGAGCTTGGGAGAAGAAGCCCTATTCCAAGCCCATTTCCCTGCTGTATTTTGCAGCCTTTTCCTGCCAGGTTGCTGATGATGTGCTTAGCACAGGAAGAGCCTGGTGGGGTTCTCACCAAGAGAAAAACCAACACCAAGGTGGAACATGTGCCAAAAAAACCCCAAAAAACAAAAAACAAAAAACAAAAAAAACCAAAACAAAACAAAAAAAAACCCAAACAAAAACAAACAAAACAACAACAAAAAAACAAAACAAACAAAAAAAAAACAAAAACAAAGACAAAAAAACCCAAAAACAAAACAAAACAAAAACCTAACCAAAAAAGGGTTTTTTTCCTCTAGATTCTTCTTCTAGAAGAAGAATCTGATTTGCATTTTGAAGAGCCTGATCGCCTGTGTGGAGGTGTGCACTGGGTCATGTCCCAGTCTGTTTTACATGAGGTGCAAACCATCCCTTCCCCTTCCCCTTCCCCTTCCCC